>VZTH01005559.1:107328-141937 GCA_013397815.1 Aleadryas rufinucha
CCACTCACGGTTGGAGGAAAAGCAGCAGAAGGTAGAAGCCTGCGGTGATGGTGGATTCTCTCCACAGCGATGCAGCCTCCTTCCCCTCCGAACGCCAGAGCACAAATGGAACTAGGGGCGCCGCCCAACCCCCTCTTCCCAGGTAAAGGGGCCAGTCGGCCGGGGCTCCTCCCTAGTGAAGTCCTTTGTCTCCCTCAAGTGCCTTGGCAATGACTCCCTCTCAGCAATGTACCTGTGTGGGGAAAAATTCTTTCAAAAGAAAAAGAAAATAAAAAGAGAACTCGTAAAACCCCAACACAGTAAAACTGACTTCACTGGCAGGAAACATACCTTCATCTTCAGAGTTCCAATTCCGCCCTTTTTTGCAAGTATCTTAAGCATCTGCCAGCCATGATAATGTTCAAAAACACAGACCAAATTTTAAATGGACCTAATTTCACTGAAGCACCAATCAAACCTAGAAAAAAAAATCAAGTTTACTCTAGCAGAGTAAAAATGTGATTATTTATTGTAAAATTAGAAGGTTCTAGAAAGGCAAAGCTAATAGAACATGCTTTCAGTAGATGTGTATATGTGACACTTGGAGTTTTCTTTATGAATGTGATTTGAGGTGTCTGAGTTGTGTGGTAGTTGAAGAAGCTGATGGAATGACTCAACATCATTTCAGTCTTTGAATAATGAGTTTCAGAACAGAAGGCTAAAATTAGCAAGGAATGAGTTAAAACCCTTAGTCTTACAGACTGCTTAAGGCAACTGCTTCTCTGAGACTGCTCTTGTTCCTTTTGTAATCACGGATTGCAATTATTCTTCTCTTCTCCCCCTTCTGTCTCATGACCTTCAAGGCCACTGTGTTTAGTTGCCTGTTTTTTTAATGGCAGGTTCATCACTAAGTCTTTAGAACTGTTAAAATACTTTTAGCGGGTATTTATTTAAAAATGTATAGTATCCGTATATTTATTCTAAAAGTGGAAGGTGTCACACTGTCTAGCAGCCATTGTGCCAAAGTAGCCTTTCATTTCAAGGAAGTAACTGTCTGATAGTTGGGCATTCTGATGACAAAGCAGAGAAAGATAATACTTATTGTTGTGGGGGTTTTTAAATACTTCATCTTCAGAAACAGTGCAGAGAATCAGATAGCAGGATTAAACTGAGTCAAGATTTCAGCACTGAGGTGGAAACTTACTGATTGAAAAATCCAGGCTGCCTCTAATCTTGAAACTTCCTTTTCTTCCTTAAGCTTGGATGAAACCACATAAATCTTTCCGACACGTTTGTACCATTCCCTGGCCATGCTTAGGCACTCCTCCAGTGATTTGTAACTCTTACAGTTGCTTAAGGACACAGGACCTAGTTTCCTGATTTAGGTGTGGGGACAGCAGTTCTTAGCAATGTAAGATAAATTCCTACGTTCATATGGTTTTTTTTCTTGCTAACTCCCTGTGGAGTTGTGCAGGGTCAAAGAGCAGAGAGTGTTTCACACTCTTCTCTGAGATTCGTGAATCTCTCTGGTAGTGCTTTTGTGCTGGTTCAGAGAGAAGATCAGTATTAATTAACCAGTTTGTAGTATGCTTGGACTTGGGGTGAGCAGAACTAATTAGTGGAGCCTGGTTGGTTGTTGTCTGTCTGTCTTCAGCTTCACTGTTTTGTGTCTCCAAACACACCTACCAAGCAAGGCAACATAAGTGGGGTGGGTGTTGCTGGTGAGCAGAGTGGGGTGCCTGAGGGGAGGCACGAGTTGCCCTAACCCTATTAGGAAAATCGGCTCTTTTGCTGGGTCTGGATCTGGTGTAATGGTTCTTAGAGTAGGTGATCAGAGGTGGGATGGTCGTGTTTAGGTGAAGTTGAGAAGGGAGCATTATTCAGCTAATGCCTGGAACCTTTAGTTTTCATCCAAAGCAAACTATCTTTGCCTAATGGAGGGAGGAGTTCTACATACACGAGTGCAACTTCTGCAAATTCCCCTTGTCTTCGTAGCAGAGTGGCCAGATTGGAAAGCTGTCACAGCCAGACAACTAAACTCAACTAAAGGAATTTGATTTAAATAGTTCAGGCAAATAACTCTTTGTCTTAGTAGGCAGAGGTGGGTGAAGCCAGAATGCAGCTCTGAATTTTGAAAATCCCCATTTGATGTAATGTTATAAATAAGGAAGCCATTTCTTCTGACATAGCTTCTCAGTAAGGAATCTAACACAGCCAGAAGGCTTTAAGCCTTCAGAGGGAGGTCTTGTTGCAGGTAGGTTGTCTTGTAGATCTATAAAAGGTAGCTGTAACATTACAGCTTTAGATTTTCAGCTAGGAAAACCCCTCTCTTTTTCTTCCTTTCTCTCTGAATCAAGACTGGTTTCACTTTTTCTCGGAGGTAAGAGAGCAAAGTAAACTATAAAGCTGTGACTTACCAAGGGAGCCACAGTGTTGGTACACACAAAGTAAGAACTATTCAAATAGAAATAGTATAGAACAGTGAAAAAGTGACATTTTTAATGGGTACATTTGTTTGTAATTTATTTTGTAGTACTTGGGTTAGGTATTTCTGAGAATACTGGAGATTCTTCCAGAAAAAAATGGGGTAAAACACTAGTCATAGGGGTCTCTGGATTTTGCTAGTTGGTCTTGATAGTATCTTACTGGTTTTGGTGGTGTTATGTTGCGTAAAGGTTTTGGGGTTTTTTTGAAATTAGGTTTCTTTTCTATGGATTGAGTGCTATAGACTTCTAATACATTAGAAAAATCCTTTGGTTCACTGCTCCCAAATGAGTCACAAAGTATTTCTTGACAAGTCCTTGTCATGAAGTCTCATTACATTTTGAATCTTTAGTATTAAAAATCTTTAAGTATTTCAATGTTTAAAATAATTTATTATTAAATATCTGAATCTTTTTCTCTTTTGTTTATGTATCCAGTGTAATTGGGCTATGGATTCAGATACAAACTAAATTGAACTCTCTCTTTGTGATATTCACGTATTATCTCCGTCTGCAACTAGAATTCCCATGCTGACAAATAAAAGAGCAGCTGTTTCTGAGTTGCAAGCTAGAACTTGAACTGCTTTGAGATGAGATGTGTATGACTTGTCTGGCTTTTTTGCATGGATCCACGTCTCACCTCACTGTGGAATGATGAATATAGGGCCCTGAACAGTAAAGATGCATCTGTTGAGCTTTATCTCACGTTCGAGAGTTTTTGAAAGTAAATAAAGGATTCTTTACCAGTAAACTTTCTATCAATTCTGCTATGACTGAAAAAAAAGCACTGGAGGCTTTCTTGTAACTTGGCTCGCTGATCTTAACTGAAGAGGCCAAATTACCATCAAGCAAGAACGCCTACATTTTTACTGTGACTACTGACTTTTTTCTTTTCTTATTCCCTCCAACAGGAACAGGAAATACAGTGGTGATAATGGTTGGCTATCCGAAAGGAATAGAGATATTGGAACCAGTACGAAGAGGGATTCCAGTAAGAATGAGTATTGTTGTTGGCACACGACATGTGCAAGAATACATTAGTGGTCAATCAGTTGTGTTTGTAGCCATCGCCTTCATCACCATGATGATTATATCGCTTGCTTGGCTCATATTTTACTATATACAACGTTTCCTGTATACGGGATCACAGTTTGGAAACCAGGTAAATAGAGCTAATGACACTCGAGTATTTACCTCCTTCTTGTGTCAAATCAGTTGCCTGATTGTTTATTGAAGCATTCTTGAGGATCTGTGCCTTCTTCCTATTTTGCTAACTGCGAATGCTGCTCAGCAATAGTCAGTGAGGCTAATAAGCACTATGCTAATTGGCATCGCAAGTTTGACCAGTTATAATTATTAGATGCTCATATGAAGTAATGAGAAATACATTTAGCCACTTGTCAACAACAGAGTAAGGGCAGCTTCTTATGTGATCTCTCACCTAACTGAACTTCCTTCCTTTTGACATTAAAAGTTATTTTTGTTCTTCAGTAATTTTCATTCTGTATTAGGGAAGTATTAACTTCCCTAACCAGACTTTTTTAATGGAAAGAGACCATGGTAAGTTTTTTTTTTTATTTTCATGTAAAACCCACAAGTTCTTCAGAGTAGAATTTCTAGTTCTAAAGCTTTATGAAAACTGCTTTTGACACTTGTAATTCTACAACTCCATTGTAGAGTTACTGAATTACAGCAGATTAGAAGGTGCATGTGTGGTGAGATTCAGCTCTCTTGGGCTACTCAAGGTACTGAGAACAGTGGGAGTACTGAGAAGGTTTGGAAGGAGTAATTTTGCGCCTTATTTGCCCTTTTCGCATTTCTGTACTTAGATAGAATTAAAAAAAAAGCCAGCTTCACTTTTTTCCCCTGAGGAAAGTACTTCATCACAGAACAGTTTAGGCTGGAAGGGACCTCTGGACCCTTGCAATCAAGAGAGCAACTTACATGGAGTTGTTGAGGATGTAAGTCCATCTGAGTTTTGACAATACCTTAGAATGGCACTTACCTCTGCTTTTCAACTACTGCAAATAGGTTAGATTTCTTCCATGATCATCAGCAGCTCTACCATAGTTTCCTACTAAGTGAAAAATAAAGTTGCACTTATTTACATTTGCAGGTTCTTTTTTTTTATCCTCAGTTCAGAAAAAAATACTGTTTCAATAAGTGCTTAGCATGTGGACTTCTGCCTTCTGCTTGAAGGTACAGATTCTAGCTTTGGGGGAGGAAGGAAGGGATTTTTGTTTGCATTCAGAAGTCTGAACTCTGTTTAGAACTTACAGGACTCTTCTAGGAAAATATTTAATTTCTCTTTTCAATATCTGAGGATAACACACAGGACTTCTGTATTGGTTAAATTGGTGGTCTCCCTGAAGTTTTGGTTTCCTAGAGTCTTTTTTACTAAGTTTTAAATCTTAGAATTTATTTTCTGAGGATGCTTTTGGGAAAACAAAATTTTTGAGAAGTATTTATAGGAAAAGGGATGTGTTTCTGTGTTGTAACAGTTGTTTGGTGAAGAAAGTTGCTTCTTCCTGTTGCCTTTTAGATAGTTCACAGAGAGGAAAGTTCACATGTTTTATGAAGCATTATATCATATCATGTGCTTTAGTTTTAAGGATGTGAATGTGATGTTTCTCAGAAAACGTGTGCCACTAACTCTTAATAGATTGTCATTCAACTGCCAATAGATTTTGCCAGTGCATTTAGTCATCCAAATGCTTCTTACCTGAAACTGTCTAGCATTAGAAAGTTATGCCATTTTCTCAATTCTTTCTCTTCTAAAATGGCCACTGAAAATAAAAATGATGCAAAGTTGGAATACATTTTGAAGTTATTAGTTGAGATATATTATTAAGAGTCTTAAAAGAATTTTGGAAACAAAAAGCCACTTTCTAACTCAAATCTCATTCTACTTGGCTTATAGACTCTAGTAAAATTAAAACTTGTGCGTTTAATATGTTATGCTTTAAAGCAAGCTGCTATGTAGCTGCTAAGTGAAGATGGGTATCTTAAGATTTATTCTAATACCAGTTTAGCAGTAAAACTACAGGATCTTGCTACTAAAGATGAAAACAGGACTGTGCATAAAACCCTGAGAAGGTAGAATAGGCTTCTGCTGCTGATTTTGTCCATTTCTGGGAGGCCTTTCAGACTACTTATCTTTAACACCATAAAAATTAAAAAATCTCAATTTTTGGTACTATACATTTGTAAAATTATGTATGTCATCGTAATTATTACAGAGCAAACCTGCTGTTATGGGTTTGGGGTTTTTTATTCCTTTATGATATGTCTTCAGTGAGGGCTGCTGCTAGACAGGTCAGCATCTGTCAACTGGGAGTGTTTAGTTTCTCAGTTTCTTGCAGTAGCTAGCACTTTGTCTTGGAGCACAGTACTGCTTTCTTTTCTCGCTTCCCCTCTAAGCATAATTATACTGTATAGAAGTTCAGTATGGTGCATCATGTCTGTAAAGCCTTTCTTGTCGTCTCCTTTGCATAATGTGTCCTTTCAGTGCAAAGCTTTGTCCAACGTAGGAGACAGTGTTTAACTGGGGGGAAGTATTAATAGCTACAAGCAGCCTTTTGACCTGGTGGCCAGCTGTAGGCTGCCTGTCAGGATTCCACCTTCTCCCAGGCTGGTGTAAAATGTACGGTGTGCTTGCTCATGGGCCTGCCTAACTGGAAGGTCTGGTTATATGGCTGTTGTTACAGCTCTGCTTGCCTCTAAAGCCTGCACGGGTTTCAGCTTTCCTGTGTGGGAAGGCCCTTAATGCCGGCAGTGAGGGTGCGGGACCATGGCTGCGGTGTGCTCTGCTCCCCTCTGCGCTGCCTGGGCTCCTCGTGCGAGCGGGGCGCGTACAGGGCGCGCGTGCTGCTGGGCCTCAGGAGTGCACAACTTACTGAACATCTGCTGGCTGCAAATATCTTAGAAACTAGTGCATTGCCCAGAGAGCTATTTATTTTTTTAGATGCATTCAGAAGACATAGTAATTCATGTGGAAAGTGTTTACAAACTTTGAAATGTAATTCCTGAAACGAATGTCTATTACTAATACTTAAAATCTTATTTCAAGGGACATAGGAAAGAAACCAAGAGAGCCATCAGCCAGCTTCAGCTGCATACAGTGAAACGTGGAGAAAAGGTAATTTAGTGTCTCTGGTTATTGCTGTAAGTTTTAAAAATGGTTGTAAAGTCTTCAAAGAATTGAAACTGAAATTCCCACAATTTTAGGCTTATTTTAGGGCTTGTGTTTAAAAGGCAGAATTTAAAATTGAAGAGCCAAATTTGAACTCCTTATGAAATAAAGGCTACTTTGTTGCAAATAATGTCTGGTTATACAGAATGTATAGGGGGCTGTAAAGATGAGGAACCATTGTTATCTTTTCAGCACTTGAAAACATCAGCAAGTGCATTGCAAAACACTTCCGCACAGTTCTTACAGCTGATGTAATGTTCTGTTTTCTTAAAAGAACATTCATCTTCTTATTGATCAGAAGGCCTTAAAAATATAAAAAACTTTGAAAAATAAAACACTTGTTTTATCTTTTGACGTACAAAACATTAAGGAGCTGTGTAGGCTTCACTTGAAGCATACTTTTTTAAAGTACATTTCTATGTTATGAAATGAAGCTAATGGTAAAAAAGCAGTTTTCAGGAAGCTGGCTTTGACAGCATACAGCCTAAACTGAGCTGTATTAGAATAACTGAAGTAGAAAAAGCCAACATTTTGAAAGAAAATATTTTAGTTGGAGTTTCAGGAGTGCTGATCCTGGATGCAAAATTAGCTTCTGACTAGATTTCTGCTACTACATAGGCATTTTCTTCCCCCCAACCTTTATGTTACTTCATGAGTTTTTATTTGAGGACTGATTTACTCGGAGATGAAAAACAAGGATTAGATTATTTTTAAATCTATGAATAAAATTAAAGTGAGAAAGGAAACTGATACGTAAAAACTTTAAAAGCTATGGTCCAGCAGAAGCTATTCAGCTCAGATCATGTGCCACAGAGAATGTCCTTCATTTAGTAAATCGGTTTTGAGACTTAAAAAATCCTAAAAGTGTCTTTGAACTTACTTGCCTTTTCCTTCTGTGTTTTCAGCATGCTTAAATGGTGTTTTATGAGTATTTCTTACTTTTAATTAGATTACTTTTTGATGGAGTTTTGCATATATTTCAAGCTGTGAACAGAAGGATATTCATACTTCAGTTCATACAGTGGTGACATCAGAGATCAAGAAAGACAGAACTGAACCCAGACTTGTNACCATTGTTATCTTTTCAGCACTTGAAAACATCAGCAAGTGCATTGCAAAACACTTCCGCACAGTTCTTACAGCTGATGTAATGTTCTGTTTTCTTAAAAGAACATTCATCTTCTTATTGATCAGAAGGCCTTAAAAATATAAAAAACTTTGAAAAATAAAACACTTGTTTTATCTTTTGACGTACAAAACATTAAGGAGCTGTGTAGGCTTCACTTGAAGCATACTTTTTTAAAGTACATTTCTATGTTATGAAATGAAGCTAATGGTAAAAATTAAAGCAGTTTTCAGGAAGCTGGCTTTGACAGCATACAGCCTAAACTGAGCTGTATTAGAATAACTGAAGTAGAAAAAGCCAACATTTTGAAAGAAAATATTTTAGTTGGAGTTTCAGGAGTGCTGATCCTGGATGCAAAATTAGCTTCTGACTAGATTTCTGCTACTACATAGGCATTTTCTTCCCCCCAACCTTTATGTTACTTCATGAGTTTTTATTTGAGGACTGATTTACTCGGAGATGAAAAACAAGGATTAGATTATTTTTAAATCTATGAATAAAATTAAAGTGAGAAAGGAAACTGATACGTAAAAACTTTAAAAGCTATGGTCCAGCAGAAGCTATTCAGCTCAGATCATGTGCCACAGAGAATGTCCTTCATTTAGTAAATCGGTTTTGAGACTTAAAAAATCCTAAAAGTGTCTTTGAACTTACTTGCCTTTTCCTTCTGTGTTTTCAGCATGCTTAAATGGTGTTTTATGAGTATTTCTTACTTTTAATTAGATTACTTTTTGATGGAGTTTTGCATATATTTCAAGCTGTGAACAGAAGGATATTCATACTTCAGTTCATACAGTGGTGACATCAGAGATCAAGAAAGACAGAACTGAACCCAGACTTGTATAAAGCACTATCAGAGCATAATGTCAGCATAAAGGGATGTAGAAGGGTCGCGATGAAACCTATGTTAAAAACCACACGGAAGATGTTAATGCCTTTTAAAATTGATGCTCAGTAAAATCCTCCAAATAATATTTGTGTGGTGTGATTTTTGCAGTATACCATGGAGTTCCTTCCAATAAATAGACCCTTGACTAAAGTAAATAAAATTGGAGACTTTGTTGTTATACAGTATGCTGATTATTCCTATGAATTCTGTGTTCGTTAAGAAGAGTAGAATGAGATAAGGTTAAAATCTCTCAATTAAAATAGAGTTTTTCTGTGTGATAAATCACATATTTTAAATATGATTTGAGTCAACCTGCTGTTAGCAAATTTATGTAACTTACTGATGCAGAGGTATTTTCAGGAACTAGTATAAATTTGTCTGGAAATTTGTCCTGTCTACTCTGTAAATGTACATTTTTTTCTTTAAATATTTCCTTTCAGCCATTCAGAAAAAGTCTATTTCTTTTGTTGTGACACAGTAGTCTTTCATTATCCCCACTTGAGATTGAGATATTTAACTAAAAATAGGTCATATATTAAAAGTGTATTTGCTATCATGTAGATTTTTCCTGAGAAGCTTAGGGGATTATTGTAGAATGGATGCTCATTTGAGGATGTGCTACATATGGTGTGCTTGGGTTTTGCCTCTTGTACAGAATAAAAAATAACTTGTTATAGAATAAGCACTTGTCTTAACTTTGCTTACGTAAAAAAACAGTCTTAATTGTGATTTACTTGGGAATTTAAGGTACGAATTGTGTAAATTGATAGTATGCAAAGGAGGGAAGTACTAGCCTCAAACTTGAAAGTTTGCTTACAGAACTAATTAGTTTGAATGTTTGTGGTATTGGAACTGAAGTGCTTCAGTAAGTTGTAAACCAAAAATACTAATTTTGTGGGAGTGAAAGGAAAGGAGTTTCCCATTGTCTGTTCTTCTAATACTTAGATTTTATACAGCCCAATTAATGTTGGATTCTTTTTCTTGTATTTGGAGCTATCCATCATGTTTGCACTGCAACTCTAAGCATGGCTTCAAGAAGACAGTAAGACCTGTTAGGAAAGATATTTAACCCTTAGATAAAAATAGAAGTGGAGAAATGATGTTCTGTCTAGTGTGAACTTGGAGAAAAGTTGTAAACCCAAATTGCATACTTGCGTTCCCTTCTGGCTATGAAGGAATAGCTGCTAGGATGTGGTAGAAAACAAGAAAAAGGTGAAGAAGAGGTTTGCAGTATTCAACCCCAAAAATCTCTTCCTGCTCTTGGAAATCTTTGGGACCGTTTGTTCAGAATTGCATTGTGCACTTTGATTTGTGCTGACCTGTTTTAAAATGTTTTCATTTTATAGCTACTTTCAGCTGAAACATTGCTGTGCTCCCATGAGCAAAGCCAATGTGTGAGACTTAACGAATTGCTTAGGGTGCCATGTATAGCTATTTAAATTGGAAAATTTGCGTTTGGCAGCTTTTAGTATTTGGTAACTTGATCAAATCACCTCTTGACAGAATCTTGAATTAAATGAGGTAGATATTTGTGTTTACTATACCATTTAATATATTTTACATTCTTTGAAGATAGCTATTACACAAAGCTTGGTCTGTTATGAAATATGAATGTAATATACTTAAATATGTTGTCATATTTAGGGTTTAGATGTTGATGTGGAAAACTGTGCTGTGTGCATTGAGAATTACAAACTGAAAGACACTGTCCGAATTCTGCCGTGCAAGTAAGTTGCCATAATTAATCTTTATTCTTTAGCATGTTTTTCTGAAGAAATGGGGTGAATTTCATATAAATTTTTCTGAACCTCTGGTGGCAGAGCTGAAGCTGCCATTTGTATAGCCTGTTAAATGTTGATGGGCACTGAGAGACCACGTAGCACTTCGTATGTGTGTGGGGGCAAGGGAGCAATTGAGTGAACTGTAGGAGTGAAGTAGGGCTTGCTTAAATTAGAACTGTACACTGTTGAACTGGTAACTGCGTGGTGTCTTTGTGGTTAGTAGTATCTCCTACTGTAGAAAGCTGGTGTGAAGCAAAAGGTTTCCAGAACCATGTCTGTACTAGTAAATTGAGCAGCAGCTAATTGCCGAGATTATAAAGGAAAGGTTTATTTTTAATGTGTTAACTTACATACTGAAGGAGGGGTGTTACTTTCATGGTAAGTTCTAAAGAGCATTTCTTTTCTTTAGGCACATCTTCCATAGAACATGCATCGATCCTTGGCTTTTGGACCACCGAACTTGTCCAATGTGTAAACTAGATGTTATCAAAGCTCTGGGATACTGGGTATGTTGCACATTATAATCTTCAAAGTAGAAGTACAGTCTAGGAGGCAAGACTTCATGTAACTCTTCAGAATAAGAACAGCTGTTATTTGATGAGACTCGAGAAGCTGCGCAAAGATGCAAAGAGTATAATTGAATGAGAACCAGAAAAATAAGGGAATTTTATGGGTAAGAACTTAAATAGTGTATCAAGCAGCTTATGAATCTTCTTTGATAACCAATTTTTTCTATCTCCAGCTGATGATATTCAGGAATTTGAAGCAGAGGTGAGACAGTTTTCCCAGGCTGCAAAAATATAACTGAATTAAATAAATCTAGAACATATATTTGATGTTGTTGAGAACTGTGATTCAAAGGAAGAAATTATAGTATTTCTACATAGAATGTTTGTGTACTTCCACATATGCCCCGTGATTTATCCCTGTAAATGAGCTGGTACTTAAAACCTTCCTAAAGACATTCATCAGAAATTGGTTAAGTAGAGAAAATGATGTGCTCTCATTTCTTTCTGACAGCACCAGAAAAGAGAGATGAAGACACATGCGGTAGGTTACTCAGTCACCGTTGATAAAAAATGCTATAGGCAAGAATGTGCCTCTCCTATCTCCTTCTGATCTACAGAGATCTCTAGAAAGTAGGCGTGGTTTTTTTTTGTTTCAGGGACTTTCCTTTCATAGACTAGATCTGTATTTTGACTACCTTTTCTCTTACTTCATTGCAGAGACTTTCCAGATCTATGGAAGAGTGTTACGAATTACTGTTTTGTTTTGTCAAAGGGGACAATAATACTCTTGCTATGTAATGTATATATAAATACCAGATTTTGGTGCTTCTGTGTATTAAGTCAGACTTTACCTAAGACTTGCAATCTTTTTGTCATGTGGAATAGCTATTGCTACTTTAATATTGTTATATTAGCAGCTTGGTTTCTGCTCACATTCAGTTCTTGGGGTTGATGTATCTTGTGTTATATGCAGAAGGACTTACCCTTTTGAATACAGGCTGAAAACTGAAATACTGGAACCTTCAGAATAATTACGTTCCCTGAATTTGTGCTGTTGCAGAGGATACTAAGCCCAACCAGGAGGAGTAATAACTCCTCTGCTTGTTCGTCAAAATGACTTTTGGAAAGAAGACTGAATGGGATTATATTAAATAGAGAAACCCTTTTCACTTTTCTAATTAAATGAGGCAAATGTGTCCTGGATGCATCAATCGTTCAAGTCTCACTGAAGCTAATAATGTGGGAAATCATTCAGGAATTTTTTTCTAGCTTAGTTTTCAGTTTGATCCGGGTTGCCCAATCTAGTCTGTGGAGTGATTGCCTGAATTTTTTTACTGATGTGAACAAAAGAAGTACAAAGAGCAAGGCATCTTCTCTCAGCCGTGCAGTCTGAGTGACATACCTGCAGAGAAGAATATGCAGCCTTATTATAGGAATATACTAAACCTTCTGCAGAAAGGCTCAAGGCTCAGTTCAGTTGTGGACAACAAATACTTCAGGTTCTTTTACATTTTTAAAGCCTTGAAGTAGAAAAAAGGCACCAACTCCTGTTACGTGGCTTTTGTAAAGAGCAGGCTTCAGTGGTCTAGTTCTTCATTATGCTGGTTTTTATGAGAGAAAGAACTGCAGGTCAGCATGTCTGACTGATTTCATAGAGCATTACTGAATTGTTTAGTTTCAGTGCTTGTTTAACTGTTTAGATTTTAGAAACCAAAATCATTCATGCCCCCCCCAACCTACAAATGCAAAGATAAGTATCACATGTGTCTTGTGTTCAATTGTAGCATGTCTATAGCTCATTAAAATTCAGTACATTTTAAATTATGCTGATTTGATGCTAAAGAAAGAATCAGCTTAGAATTTCTTAAATCTTAAGATGAGCCTTTGCTAGTTGTTTGAGGAAGGGAAAAATACTTGCTAGGAAGCAAAAAGAATAGCTACTTAAACTGCAATATATTTGCTTATGTATAAATAACAGTATATCTATGCTAATGAAGGTAGTCTGTTTAATTGTAGAAACAGAACTGTATGTATAGGACTTTAATCCATTCTGAAAATTAATTCAGAATTGTATAGCTCATGCTATACAATAGATGAAATAAATCCCTTTGCCTGTGATGCAAATGTTGCATTCCTGCAAAGTGACAAGCCAGCGTGTTTGTGTTTTTGGAAGAGACTTAAAGTTAGGCTGGAGATAGAGGAGGAGAGAATTTGGTTCTGATGTAAATGTTTGCCCACCCTAGTAAAAAAAGTCTTGGCCAACTACCGTCATGAAAAACCGAGACTTGGAGCCTTCTGCAAACTCAAAGGATCAGTAGGTTTCCTCTGTGGAGACTTTGTATGTGCTGAGCCTGCTTCTAACCTGCAGCAATGCTGTTGCTACAGTGTTGAAATTGTCCCTCTGAAAAGCTGACTGGGTGGACTCCTGTTGCTGCTCTTGGCTTTCAGGTGGCTTTGGACAAATGGCTTTCCTTTTGGTTGGCTTTCTTTCTTTGCAGTCAGACAAAAACCTTGAAAGTGAACGATATCAACACTATTCCCAGGAGTGCACGTGTAATAGCTAAAAAAATAGTCTTTTTTTCCAATAAGGTGAGGTAACAGAAGGTAACATGGAGGAATGTTGATGTCTGATGGTAGACAAAAGTGACAGTTAAAATATGTTTAATTTTGAAGGGGGACCCTGAAGATGTACTTGAAGTTCCGATACCTGAATCCATAAGTGGCAGTGTTTCAGTTGGAAGTCTGAGTATTGCTTTGCAAGATGATGACAGAAACGAAGTAAGCGAATTGTCAGCTTCCTCCACTAATGAATCGGTATTGCAGTGTACCAGCTTAAAAGAGGACGCAGGGGAAACCACAGCATTGCTTGGTAAGTAATTCACTGTTTCACTGGACAAACCTTAGCACTAGGCATCGCATTAGAAGAAGCCCTTCTCTAACTGGTGTGAGCAGTTAGAGTCCACAGAGCAGAGCAGACTGAGTGGTGTCACTTACTACTGGTCTTCAAAAAATACAAATTTCAAAGAACTCTGTCAAGCTGGAAAAAACTGGACTTGGGGGGAAGAAAGATGTAAACAGTGTCTTAAGACAGTTAAGAGAATCTCGAGAACCTTAGGTATGTATGAGCGTGAAATTTGTTGCCAGAGTCTGGATTAATGTAACAGATAAAGCATATTAAAATGGTAAAACAACAAACAATTTTTCTTTTAATTCCTCATTTCTAGATGTGGATGCCAGTATTAACAGGCACGGAGAACATCTATCTAATGGAAATTCCCACTGAACTGCTTCATGGAAGATATCTTGAATAGACTGTTGAAGAACTATTATTTTTTATTTAATTAGTATGGACTTTTGTCTAGTGAACAGAAAAAATAACAATGTAAATTATTTTACCTTTCAAACTTTTCTAGCTGGTGTTCCAAAAGGGCTAATAACAAAGAATTTTGTACACAGGAGGATTTTATAAAATCTCCTCTGGATGTCTCATCCTAAAAAAAAATGCAATAACCCTTTTTCTGTAAGCATTGTTGCAATGTCATTGTGTTCCAGAGGGCTGTAACAAAGATGAAGACTAGGCAGTGAAAATAATGTAGAATGTGTAATGGTTAAATATTTTGGATGCACTATTTACATTGGAGAACACTTACAAGCTACAACTATTAAAATGTTCTGAAAGTTCTGATCTGTTGTAATTGGAGATGAATATTCTTAGAAAACACATTAACCTTGAAGGAATCAAATACCTTAATGGATATGTTGAGTATCCTTTTCTTGTGATGGAAAAATTGCCGGTTGCAACCTTCCTTATGTGTAACAAATACTTACTCAATCTTGTAATGTGTTCTACTCAGAGTGGATGCTGAGAAAAGGAAACCTTCTCCATCTTGCTAGCTTTTTATACTGAATTTGGCAGTAATAGGTTATGCTAGGTGGTCTTCACGTGCTGAGCATGTAGACATTTAGTATATGCACACTGGTTACCTCTTTCAATCTTAATCTCAGTAGAACAGAGGTAAAGGGCTAATTATGGCTAAAATATATTTATTAGTCTATTTATAAGAATTTACGTAATTTCTTGCTCCTGTTCCCATCCTGACCCACTTTATGTATAAATTGAAACTGTTTCTTAAGAAATCCGAAGTCTGAGTTTGTTTGCTTTTTCTTTTCCTTTGCATAGAGATGCTGGAATTCTCTTGGATATTCCACATTAGGAGTTTTGACTGGGTTTGCCATTAGCTTTTATTACTTTCTTTTAGATTAGCAGTATTGTGCCTTATAGTAAAACACTTAAGAAATCTGAAGCATCTGAGAGTAAATATAAACCCTGGCATCTCCCATTATGACCTCTTATTCAAGTATTTATGTACTGTAAGTGGTATAAGGAATTGCTAAACTGTTTTGTAAAGAAATATGTGTATTTAAAACACTACTTAAGAGTGTTAAGTGAATTGTTTAGGATTTTAGCATTGTCATGTTATAAATAATATGCTACATTCCTCAATTTTCTTTTTGTAAAGCTGTTGCTACAGGTTGCTTAAAACAGTGTCTTCACTAGACATTTGTTTTAGAGTGCTTTTTGTTTTTAAAATGTATATTTGGGATGTTTTTAAGAAAATATGCAATTCTTTTTCTAACTTATACTGAGCTTCAATAGAAGCAATAACTTTTTTTAATTTTGAAATGAATGTTCCAGAAATGACAGAGGTTTCAGCTGGGGAAATATAATCTGAACTTCTGCTTTGCAGAGCAGATGTTTCATGCTAAATTTCCTTCAAAAAATTCTTGTTAATGCCTACTTTAAAAAAAGAAATCTGCCTCTTCCCTGTAGGAGTATAACTTTTAGGTTTACTGGAAAACTGTCAGGTTGTAGTTCTGATGTCACCAGCACGTGCAAGCTTTTGTGATGCCTTTATCTTAGAAGAAGCACATGAGAATGGAATATGACTGACCAACCATCTTAAAAACTGAACAAATAAAAAAACAACCCACAACTAAACCAAACAATGTGTAGGGACACCTATGTCTCCAAAAGAAGCTTATCAACATTTCGAGAACTGCCTTTTTAACTATCTCTTCAATATTAAAAGCTAAGTCTTCTCCCTCTTCTTTAACACAAAACTGAACATTGATGTAGTAAATGTTGAGAGGGTTTAAACTCAAGCTCAAGGAGGAACCAAAAGAGAAGTTACCACGAGAAGTGTTGTCAGTCTGTGGATTGTGTCTTGCTGGTACCTACAGCACAGTATTCATTCTGGAGAGGAGAATTGTGGTAAGTACTTGAGCTTTCATGTCATACCTATAAAACCAAAAGCTTTTCTTAAGAATTAAATCTGAGATCTGGCAGAAAGGTGGAAGAAAAGCTAAGGAACCTGCAAGCTGACAAGTGTGTTTATAAAATCTGGTGTGTGCTGACTTAGGAAAATAGCCAAGTATGAAGACTCCTGAGGTCTGTTTCTCATGCTGGCACTGCACCTGTTTCATTTCAGTCATTCACAAAAGTGGTTACAGTTGTTTCAGTCAAATAGGTTTGCACATAGTTGATCTTTGATAGAGTTGGGTCTTGCAAGGCCCGTTGTGCTGCTGAGGAGTGATGACAATAAAAGGCCGAATTGCAGTGCCTCCAGCAAGCAGTTTGCTCTCCTTGGAAGCACAGTGACAAAAATCATCTGAAGCGAATCACTAGTCTGACCTCAGTCAAAAAGCTGACATGCATTAGTAAAAAGAGAGGTAGGATGAAAAGTACAGGGCAGGAAAAAGACAATCTAGGGAGCTTAAAACAGTAACAAGAGAGGCTTAGAAACAAGAAGCATGTGCCCTGCTGTTGCAGCTCATCCATTACATTGAGTAAATGGGTGTAGGCTGCTGTAGGTAAATACAGGTGCATGGACTTTGCTGATCTGGATCCCCACTAAGTTGGATCAAACTGGTATTGCTAGTTTATAGCACTTTACCTACCACAAGCTTTTATGAAGATCAGAACTAATGAATGGTTTTTTCACTCCCTCCGTGAACGCTTTTTGTAGGGTAGGTGCCTCCTGACTGCTTTCCCTTCCATTTGGGGAAACTATAATCTGCCTCTTCTGCTTCGGCCATGTCCAGCCTGGTGTGGGAGCTACAGCTGTGTGTTTTGTGGGTTCCTGCTGCCTCCTCCTGCCCTCATCTCTTTTCCTAGCTGCACATTTTTCATAAAACATGCAGGAACCTGTCTTGGACACCTCTGTCCCTTTGTTAGGTTTTGCTGTAATCAGGTGGAGTGTTTCTTATTAAGGCATTTATGTGTTATCATACAAAAAGCTAAATTGCAGAGCCCACATGAAGTCTAAAGCCCCTCAATGGTGATGTTGAACACATCACTTGAAAAAACCCTTGCAGGACTAGGGCATTCTGGTTTTTGTGGAATAAGTTTTATTGGTGTTGTGTTAATTGGTATGACTTTGCTACTGCTGCTCTCGGTTAGGGAGAAATTTTGTGAAGCTGAGTGATTTTTAAATTTTTATTTTAAAAAGGAGCTATGAACATGTCAAAATGAACTACTGTATTAAGGGAAAAACTGGAGGCCCCCTCTTTTTTTCAGAAATTTTTGTTTATTAATAATAGCCTGCAAATGACAAACTGGAAAAAACTTGATAGTAAATAATTGTCTAAACAGTCTTTCAGACTTGATAACAGGCAAAAATGAACCAGACATTTCAGATCTAAAAGCATGTTAATAGTTTAATTACTTGCCAATTTAACTAGAAAGTCTGGATTTTCTTTTACTAATGGCTGCTAGACGGGATTCTTCTTTGGCTCTAAGCAATGCTTGGAGGAGATTCTTGGCATGTACGAGGGAAGTTTGATAGGATAGCAGTAACTCCTTTCCCCTGCCCCTTACCCCCTACACTGCATGCAAACATAGTCCAAGTAGCCTGTTTCCACTCATTAGAGATTTTGGAGGTCTACTGGAGGAGTTGTAGGATAACTCACCTACAGTGAAAATCCTTTAATCCACTCTGACTTAGTAAACTGCGTACCAGTATATACCTGCCAGAGCTGGCCTGTTGAGAATTCTGGTCCTGTTCATGTTGTAACTGGCACAGAGAAACACCATTGCAACACATTTGTCAAGTGTGCAAAGCTGTTGTTTAATTACGTATTGATTTGGGAATGGTCATTCAGGTTTTCTGCCCATCCTGCAAGGTTCCTCTTAAACCAGCCAGTTGTAGTTGTGCAGAGTCCAGCAAGACAGGCCCCTTGGGTAAGTTGAAGACATGCAATTTTGTAATAGGGCCATGGTGAATTACAGTTCCTGACATGGAATATGTATCTTTTTTAACTGGAATGCCTGTAAAAAATTTTAATATGTCTCTGTGACTGGGCTTTACTGGATATGTTCTTTTCTCTCACAGGTGGTATGTGAAGATTTGAGAATTGGAATTCATTAAACATGCACAAATCAAGCTGAAGGCTTTTGGTTTTGTTCGGTATGGGTCCTGATCTCTCCTCAGATATCCTGCTGTATTGCAAAACTTGATTTGAGAAAGTTTTAAAAGTAGAATGCCTTTATAATTGCATGTATTTGTGTGAAGAGTGCATTGCCTGAGACTGTCCATTATACTTCCATTGGACCTGAAGCTACTTTTCACCATCTGAAACATGGTAATGTTACTGCATTTTTAAATGAGCATATCCTTAATTCAGAAGAGCAAAATAAGTTTCCATCATTTTGTTAGTCTGAAGCTTAAGTCCAAAACTTTGAAGCCACTTACTTCTACTATAAACATATACCTACAGAAAACTATTTGAATTTGCTAGTCTGTCAAAAACTGTTCACAACCGACTGTCATTTATTGTAACCTTGAACAAATTTGGTTGCATTGTTTGGATTAAGCACTTGTGTCTTTTCCATTGTGTATGTACAGTTGTAAGAATGTCAAGTTATGCATTGTTGTTGTAACTTAATGGCTAAAAGCTCAAATTCCATAATAAATTATACGGACCTTTTAAAAAAGCAACATCTGAGAAGCTGGAGAGTTTTGGTTTTTTTGGTACACTTACGAGTTGGATCTGAGAGACTCAGCACTTAGCACAACACAAAACACGCTTAACTTCATGCTGGGTAGCTAAGGGGAGATCCTTTCAGCATGGGGTGCTTTCCCAATGTCACCAATACCTGGGTGGGCTGGTTTAGCATTGGCTGGCTGCTTAGTGAGGAGGGGGGAAAATCAGATAGAACGTGTGGGTCAAGATAAGAAACAGTTACCAATTACCATCACAGCACAACACATGTGACTTCATGAAGATTACTTTTAAATGGCAATAAATTAGTTTTAGAGCAGGATAGTGAAATAAAAGACTAAAACTACCCTTCTCTAAGCTGACTCTTCTCCCTTCCATGGTGGCGGGATGGAGAAGGGTGGTGTGAGCCTGTAACAGGCGGTCTCTGCTGTTCCCTCCTCACCCTTCTGCCCTGCGCCATCCTGCGCTCCTTCCACGGAGCTGCAGTTCTTAAAGAACTGCTTCAGTGTGGATCCTCTCCATAAGGTATAGACCACTCCAAGGTTAGCACTAAGCTGCCACCAGCCTGGCTGAGGGGCTCTGCTGTGCCAGCTTGGCCTGGCTGGGTCTGGCACAGGGCAGCCTTGGTCTCTTCTCACACAGGCCACCCTGCACTTGCTCAATACCACAACCTTGCTGTGCAAACCCAATACAAATTTGGGAAAGCATGGCTTATCTTTCCTCCTAGCCAGCAAACAATACAGAAGCACACAGCAAGCAACTCTGACTGCTTTGATCACTGCACAGGTCTCTGAAATTAATATATCACAGACATACCTATGATAAAATCATAAAACTTCTTGGTAATTTTTATAGTTCTGTGACAAATCCAAGGATTAGGCGTTTATATCAGTACAACTCAAGCAAATATGGTGAAGATGCAGAACAGCTAGAATGTTGCTGTAGTATCATAGTAGCAACCTTGGTGGGAGGAGGCTTAAATTGTTTTTAACTAAATCTGTAAATCATAAAGTAGATAGCAATGCCTTTAACCAGTGGTAATCACTTTTGGAGCCTGTTACTTCATCACAGTCCTGCAGCTTGCATTCCAAACACTAGTCTAAAACACGTATGTTTTTAAAGAGGGGTACTACTACACAAGATAGTAAAGTTGGGCTCCAACTTCAGTAGATAGAAGACATTAAGATACGATTTTAGAACACAAGCTGGGTTAACTGTTGCCACTAAAAATAGCAATACATAGCAAATGTATTTGGTTTGAAAGCAATGTCTAGAATTGGAAGAGACGTTAACTAAGTGACACTTTAGTTGACCTGATATATTCTAACTGGAAAGCTACACAAGTCTTAACTTCTAATGACTACAGAACACTTCTCACAGGTCTTTCTAATGAAAGATTATGATTGATGGGATTTTCAATCCAAGCAATTTCACAGTTTAAATTACTCAGAAAGAAAAAGCCAAAACAGTATCTTGACTTTACATTATTGATCTTGTACTTCCTAAAAATTTGAGAAGCAGATACAGATTTAAAACAGCTTTCATTTAGCAAGCAGCATTAAATTAGAACTTGTTAACTTTCCAAGTTACTTTCCTTTACAGTCTCAGGGCTTAAATATAACAGCAGCTACTCTATTCTTAAAATTACAGTTTAGCAGACTCCATCCCCAGTTTTCCCAATACTTGGCATCTAACATGAAAGCTACTCTGCCTCTGTGCTCTAGAAGAAAGAAGTTATTTAACTTTGGAAGTTATATAGCAACTGCCCATGCAAATTTTTCAAGTGAGAAGAGATTGGAATTTTTTTGATTTTTATGGAAGAAATGTGACCCTCTTTCCTCAGTGAAACATTCTTACAAGCATGAAATAGGTGTGGTATTCCAACTGCTGCTGGCATGATTGTGAAAATACTCAGTGATCCTGATTGGAGAGAATATTGCTCGGAGTCTACAGCATCCAACTTCATTTCTCCCATAAGCCTTTAGCTGTTTCTAGAGATCAAGACAGACTTCCCCTTACTCACCAAAACCAGAATACATTGTTAGGAGATCTATCCAGCTCCTAAAAGGTCTTACACACTGAACAAAAGGCAAAACAAGGAACTTACTTACCTTGATACAAGTTGACTTTAGTTATATACAAACAATTTTGGACCCAAAGACAGTGAGTGCCTGATTAATACTTAAGTTTGCTGTGAATGCTAAAAGTACCATTTATATTCTCTCTGGAACCAGAGCCTGAATTTCAGGACAGGCATACAACATACAAAGTTTAACCATAGTGAAAAATAGTGTAAGGCCTAATGCATTTCACAAACTCAAACGTGTATCAGAAAAAGCCTTATTTATTTTTTAAATGCATAAAATGCTATTTATAATGTAATTAACATAATACATAATTAATCCAGGGATTTAAGTTTAAAATGTACAATTAATTGGCATAGAACACTAGCAAGAGGGGATTTTTGCCACTGACAGTCACTTTATTTTGACGTTTTCGTTTCTGACGGATTTTCTCCAGTGTCCAGTGTCTTCAGCAATCTGAAAAGGCCAGCTGCTTCTCGTATCCGACTGAACTCAATGCAGAATGCTTGCACTTCTATAAACAAGTCCTGTACATTAATAATTTTGTTTCTGATTAAAGACTGAAGAAAGACACAAACAAGACGGACCAGGCGGTTCTGAAACATAAGAGAGATGGTTTAATAATCCAAATAAATGTTTGCAACCACCTCAGTTAAAGGACTGTTGGTCCTCAGGCGCAGTTTAGCTCCAGCAGTTATCTAATTCCCAAGCTTTGTACATGCTGCCTCTTCTCTTCCATCTCCCATACTACTACTATATTTTAAAAACTGACTGCTTTATAGTTCTTGTACTTCTGGATGCAGGAGCCTTCTCAGGATTAACCCCATGCACAAATGAAATACCAGGTCTACCTATGCACTGTACTCAATTTATTATGTCATCTCTGAGTAAAGGCAGAGAGAAGAGATAATAGCTGAAGATGATGTCAAGAATCGGATCTTGCTTAGTCTTATTTTCTACAATAACACCATAAAGAAAATTGAACAAGTTTCACATCTCAAAATTTCCATCACCATATCATCAAGGAACTCCAGATAGGAAGTGACATCAACAAAACTGATTCCAAGCTTCCTTCATGGAATGTACTCTGTTGCTAGATTAGCAGATGACCCTTCTGCTCTGTATTGGAAAGACAGTTTCAGGGACACCTAATCCAAAAACTCATGGCTCATTTCCTGCGTGATCCAGTGAAAAGACAGAATCTTGGCAGTGTTCCTCTTTCTTAAGAACTACTTAGGCAACACCTTGAAGAGCACAATGGGAATTGGAAGTGAAAGCTTAGGAATTGGCACTTACAATTTGTCATACATAGATCCAGTCATCAACCATCTGCTTTACACAGAGCACATCCTTCCCCAAGGACAAAACCAGGTCTTTATCGTTCAAGTGCTCTCATACTTCACATTGTGAGAAAGAGTTGAACCCAAACCTTTCTCTGAAAGCAATTATGCATGTGAATGATGTTTATCAGACAGAACTGAGGGATGCCACAGATTAAGTATCCAAAGCATTTCAGATTATTTGACACTGAAAATAAGATATCAGCTATTTTTCCAGGAACTGAGCTTACTACTGCAAAATTTGCTACTTAGAGAATTCAGAAACTGAACAACTTATTTCCTTCACTGCAATCAAAAGGCATCACATGCTTTCTCTGCAACACAAATTAGTTACATGAGTAATTTTAATAATCCAGGAACATGAAACTCAGCAAAAGAACAAATGCAGGATACTGGCTGACTCCCAGTCTCTGAGGATAATTTCCAATAGTAATTTTGTACCATGCTTTTCAAACAAAACATCTTGTGTCTCAGCTGCTGTAAAGGCCCCATACACATTAAAGAATGTTAGATCTCAAGCTGTGCATGCTGCTTAGTGATCAGTATATGTTCCTTGACCCTCAGGGCTCTTTTTTGTCCCCTGTGTGCCTGAAGCACAGCTGCTATGTGCTCTCAGTAGCCCCTTTGAGCACAGTGTCCCACTCTGGGCATATTCTCAACTGCAGCCCAGGTCTGCTGTTGTTTTCCTACTCCACTACCAAATATAATAGGCACAGCTACTCAGCAGGTCACAGATCAAGTCACCCACGTGCCTGGCAGAATCCCAAAGCAGAGAAACATCAGCAGCCACCAAAGAAAACACATGGTCAGTCATCATCTGAAAGGGATTGAGAACAAGACGGGGGGGATTGCCGCTATCTAAAACCACACTGCAGCCCTATCCTGTGCACTGCACACAACTTTAGTTTCTGTAGCTTAAGGATGCAATAGAGCTGGAGAAAGCATTAGAGGACACCAAAAAAGCTTGAAGGGAGAGGAACAGTCGTCTTGTTGTAAGAGACTAAAGAGGTTGCAGACCTTCAGTATCAAGAGGAAAAAGCTAAGGCACGACTTGGGATTCACCAAGCCCTGGAGAAACTGAACATGGAACTGTTTTTCACCAATGACGTACTCAAGAAAACAAGTTCTACTGGGCACCTGGTGAAACCAACAGATCAGTTTAGAAGAGAAGGAAGTACCTCACACAGCATGTAGACAACCCTGAATGCCAAAGGTGTGTAAATCTCAGGTTTCTCCTGACCCTCCTCAGTCAGGGATCGTTGGAATGGCTACAACTTCCTCAGTACCAGCATACAAGTATGACAGGCTTGGGAAGCAGAGAGTGGTGTTAGGAAGGCAAAAGGTTTTTAGGTCTTTGAGGAGATCTGCCAAGCTGTTATTGGTCATGACTGAAGAGTGAGACTTCCCTGTGGGTTTTGTAACATCACCTCAGAGGTCTGGAAATGGCAGGTGCACTTGTATAAAAATGAAACTTGAATCTTAAAACTAAGCAGAACGCAAACTAATACTGGGGGTGAAGAAAACGCTCACTGAGTGACAGACAAACCTTTTGCATGTAAGTACCCCAGTCACATAAAACCAGTTTTACCAGGAAGAAATTTATGATGTCTACAGAAAACCAGGGAACAGTGATTACCTGTGAAATCTTATTAAAAAAGTGAAGAACTGTCTAATAAACTCCATAAAGAACTGCATAGTGTGCTAGGAAAAAGAAAAGTGCCTCTGAAATAAAGAAGCAGTAAAACAGAGTAACTTAATGCTACAGCCTTATTAAAATCATAGCACATATTTCACAGAGCAATATATGGGATACTTTTTCCTAAGCAATTTATTGAAGTACTCACCTGCATATATTTGTCTTTAATCTGTTCACAGGTGGAGATACAATTGGAGATATAAAGATGAATAAATTCAGGTGGGAGATCAACTGCAGTAGTAAGCCTGTTGAAATAAAATATATTCAGTGGTTTATGAAGCCATAAATCTAGTGTTTCTGTAGCAAAACAAATCCTATCAATTAGACCTGTGATGAGTTTATTCCAAGTTCTGTCATACAGAACTGATTTTTGACAGCTTCCAGACATATTTCTAGTCATTTAAATTTCTTAATTAAGAGTAAAATTTTTTTTTAACTCTGACAGTACAGAAGCTAAGTTAGATTGGTTTCTAGTATATCTGACATTTGAGGTGTCAGTTTCTTAACTGAAAGAGCAATACAGCTCTCTTAAGATAACAACATGCACTAAATGGGGACCATCTACAAGGTTACAACAGAATCTGACCAAAGTAACTCAGATCAGTCCCATCCCAAGTAGTGAAAGGAGACAACAGGGAAAAAGGTGCATGTTTTAGTTTCAAGTGCAGTTTCAATTTTTTGTCTTATTTCCCTTAAAAAATCAGTGTCTCCCTGTTTGCACTGACAGTCACTTTGCAGTTTGATAAAAGTTCTTCCTGTGGTAGCTATGCAGTGGGAGAACAGCATGCCTGACTCATGGTGTAGTTCTTGTGGACACAGGTAAAAGCTCTTCTCTTGCCATTGTTTCTCCATGTCGCAATCAGTAGCCCCACTTCAAGGCAGTAACTGCTGTCAGTCTGCACCAGTAGGGAGGGCTTTATTTCAGAAATGTTTCTTTAATCAGAAGATATTTAAGGTGCAATTCAACCTGGCTTATTTAGTAGTTCACATTCAGTAACTGCCAAGAAATGGAAGAAAGTAAGTGGGAGAGATGCATTTCTGTAAATTTGTGGGAATGAGCTGTCTGAAAAGTTTTCCCATTTAAGGGGCTAGCATTCTGTAAAGAAAATGGGTTGTACCTATCTGCAGAAATTATACTCAATGAAAACAGGACATGAATGTACAGCAGGGCAGCTGTTTAACAACAGCACCTTTTGTTCACTTAAGCTGCATCAAGAATGCAAGTTGCAATTAAGCAGATTAGCCATGTGGCATTAACTGGGTGTGGAGGATTCTCACAATAACTGCCCTTTGTCCCACTGCAGTCTTCTATCTCCCACACAGGCATGCCTCAAGAAGGATCAAAATGAACATTTCCAGATGTCCTCATAAAACAAAACTGCTCCCTCAGTTGAAAGAAAAGACAGAAGCTAGGGAAGAGGCTGATTTTTAGTTATGTGAAAAGAACATGAGTTGTTCATCAACAACTGGATTGTGACCCATTAGGGAAGGTGACAGTCACTACAGCTCAAAACCAAACACATTCAGTAACTGGTCATTTTACAAGTCAGGAACTAAACTTGCAGCTTCCTAGGCCATGGGACATCTAACTTGCTAGTGAAATTTATATATTAACCAGGAACCTGAGGTCTGAAGACAACATTTAGATATTTTACAGATTGCAGGAAGACTCCCTTAAGTGGCACAATTTTAAATACTGTTTTGAGCTAAATGTATCAAACAATTTGATAAAAGGATTTTCTAGTAGTTATCAACTCCAGCTGAAGTTATGCACAACAGGACATGTATTTGCCTATTCTTTTCAAAGTAGCAAAGTGTTTCTTATTAGAGAGTAACACAGTGTTTTCTAAAGAAAATAAACTTCTCCACTCTTTGAGCAGGGACTGAAAGATGAACTAGCAAAGCACCTGGGTAAAAAATGTGCTTTTTACCACATCTAATATGGTATGCTATAAATAATTAATATAAAATTGTACTAATTTTAACAATTCTGTAAAATTATAAATAATTAATAAAGAATGTAATATATACCTCCACCATCACATCTTTTGCCTGGGAAATTGTGGGAGTTTTTTCCTGTTGCAATTTTTCTGCTGCTAATAGGAAGCTGTTGACATTACAGTGATATTTTAAAATAGCAAGGCTGTAAAAAGGAACTTTGCAGTGTTCTCTCAATTTAGCACTGAAGATGTTTGAGAGGTTCAATTCTTTAATACCAACCCACAACTAACTCTATAAAGTTAGTCTGGACTAAAACAGGGATCACCAATAAGGATCCACAGGAAAAGCAAAGCAAAGCCTTCATGAAAGAAACAGACTTAGTCCAGTAGTCATAGAAAGCAACAAATCCACAGCACACTCTTCCTCTGCAGGACTAATCAAAACACACTGAAAATTATTATTAAAACAGTATTAAAAAAACCCAAAACAACATAAACAGCATAAAGAAATTGAAAAGGGAATGATAGCTTGACACTCTTTTCTTTTAATGTGACTAGCTATTTCTTCTATTCCTGTTATTTTTGGTAGTGTTTGGAATGTGTCTAAATGCCCTATGGCCAGCCTCACAATTACTTAATAACTTAGGTTTACTTATTTATTTTACATACTCAACGAAACTTGTTTAGATTTGAGATCGTACTCACCGATTTACAACTTCCATGGAATGTAAGGACATGTCCATGTTGACCAAGACAGAAAAATACTCTGTTATTTGACTAGACTGCATTAGTTTCAGCAACATTTCTATAGCTACTAAAGGATTGTTTTCAACCAGGTCTGGCAATTTGGCAGGAGTGAGACCAATATGGTAAACAAGCTTGGGGTCCTTTTCCAGTTCTCCAAGGAGCTGTGAAGAAGAAAAAAAAAAAAATCCTCAGTTGATTTTTCCTCAACTATTCATGTTACTGCTTGAAAAAACTGCTATAATACATCTAACATCCAGGAGAATGATAGCCCTTTAGATTTAGGCTTCTCTATTGAAAAGCACTGGAGGTCTGCTTTAAAATTTTTATGTACAGGCAACTGTGTCCATAAAATCTTTAATAATACATTTAGGAGTCTTTCATCAATGGTGGCAAAGAAGGGAGGAAAAAAAAAATCCACGTGAAAAGTTTCAGCCACCTTTAGTTTCCTGTCCAGTAGAAGGAAATACCAATTTCAAGTTCACTTGTCAGAAAGAGTACTGCAAATAAAGGTTATTTTTTAGTGCCAACATAATGATTATGAAAAAACCCATTGAAATCGGGGCTAACACTATCAACTTGAGAAAAAAAAAATTCATTGTTGGTATTTCTGAAATAATTATTTATCAAAAGCTTTCACAGAAGCATGAGCAACTTAGTTACACAAAGATTTTTCCATGCAGAAAAATGTCAGTGCCACTCACTGATCAACTGTACCTACATCCAGTCAATAGTACGAACATTCCTTATTCAGATAAACCCAAGTCAAAATTCTAGGATTTTTGCAATTTAAAAGTTTCCTGAATCCAAACAGATCAATTAAAGTGCTCAAAGTTTTCTAAAATACAGGAGTTAATAGCTTCTTAGAGAATCATTTTAGACAGGAAAGTGCATCATCCTTACCTGTGTTTGCTGTGGGGACGTCAAAGGACTTTTAAAAGCTTTTGCCATGATTCTTTTTATCTCAACTCCAGTGCTGTTCTTAACACACATTGACTTATCCCACTGAATTGTGTGATCTGGTTCGATTGGATTTAGCCACGCCAATTCATCCTCACATATATGGAGTGGAGGCGGTGGTCGAATAAACTCTGGTCGAAAGTGACCTAAAATGGCAACAACGTGAAATGTTTTCTTAAGCTTTGGGTATTCAGTTCTGTATCAGTAAAAAAAGAAGACCCCCCCCCCCAAAAGCCCCTATTTCTTTAAGCTATTGTAACACTGAGAACAGCATTACAGTCCCGTTTGCCTCCCAGAAAACCATTTCTTTCTGATTTTTAGTGATACCATTACATCTGCCTGTTTTTCCTCTTGGTTCAGATCACTCTGTTACTGACCGTGTGGTCTTTTTCCCTTTCACAGTAACCGCTTCCCTGGGAGGTATTACCAGCCAATGCAGATCTCACTGCAGGGACTAGTATCTGTTATTCAACAGATAACACAGGGAAGAGCTTGACGACAGACTCCAGATCTCTAAAAGCCTGGAAACGCGAACACTATAGAATCTGATCTAGAGACAGCCTGATGCAGTTTTGCACTTTGATTCACCTTAATTTCCATTTCATGCCTTGAAAATACTTCTGAATTCCATTACATTTTATCCGAAGTATAATAAACACAGCATGTTGTGAGTTACAGAAACAAAGATGTGAAAATGCACATACTTTCTATAGGAGGCTTTGGTCCACTCACTAATGCCTCCGTGATCTGGGAAGCAACAGAGCTGTCAAAACCGGAGTTGGAAGAATCTGGGTCAGGATCGCTGAGAATGCTGGGGAAGCTGGCCTTGCTCTGTGTTGGCAACTCGGACTGACGTTCTGAAAGAAGAATATTAAACCATAAAATTGGAACAGAGATGCCTGGAATACTAAAAGTAGTGAGAAACAAGCAGCTTTAGAAAAGAACTAGCTTAAAAAACCCCCAGATAATATCAACATGAAATTTAGTACAGTCGGGCAGTCAGCAGTCTGAGTGCCAGCTGACAGGCAAGGGACAGAGGGTATGCAGCAAGAAAAAAGAAGAAATAGAAGTTAATCTGAAATGTAATCTTGGCCTTAGAAAAGGCATGTAACTGATGTAATCTGCATCTAAAAGCAGCACATTAGTAGGTTCCCATGCTACTCCTGAAAGAGTTCACATGCTCTATCTAGTTTTGTAATCACTTCTCAGAGAAGGAAAGATCTACATGGATTCATTTACAGACAGTAATGGTCATACTAGACCTGAAGTCAGCTATTCAAATCTATCCAACACATTTCTGTGGCACTCACTGCCTGAGCTCCTTGTGCATTCACTGTCAAACCAGTATCAGTGCTTTAGTGGAAAACAGTGGAGTTTTAACTGTTATGTGATTCTACAAACATCATCATTAAAGCAAACCTGAAAGGAGATAAAATTTTCCTTTCAGAGGCCAAATTACAGAATGTAAACAAGCTACAGAAAAATAATATTAAGGTTAGTGTATATACAGCTGAGGACTTGAAGAAATTGGCCAAAAAGAAAATATGGGCCTCAGTGCTTGCATTATCCGATTTTTATGTGCCCTTCTGTCAATAACCTATCGCTCTTCTGTATCTGAAGACTTAATGGCTGATCTTCTATGTTCTCTGTACTATTTTGAGAGATCCTGTTTTCCATTGCTTTGGCAAAGAAAACTCCAAAGGACAAGAAGCAGAAAAATCCCCACTACAGAATACCACTTGACATTCCTCTCCCCACCCTGTTAACAGAGAACACTAAGCAGCAGATGAAGCCTTAAGCAATCTGAAGTCCAAAACTGCTGGTACCATACAAGAAATCCCTTGAAAAAGTTCCAGATGAAACTAAACACCACTTCATTTCCTGGCTAATTGAGTGAGTGCTGTCATATTTTGTGTACTCTAACACTGCTAAGCAAAGTGTGCTTGCTCCTTTTTGTGCAATCATGTTGACCCTTCCCAGCTGCCCACACACATGAACTATTTCATATGACTCCAAACAAATCTGCAAGAGACGCCAAAACTGTGAGCTACAAAAGGATCATGAAAACAAAGTTGTTAATTTTTTTGGCTTTCTGTCCTACTTTATCCAATTATTTCAGATAACGCAAACATTTGCATATATGCTTACTGAAGCAGCACAGCAGGGTATGTTTTTCTGTTGAAGGCAACAATGAGCATACTTTTCAGTTACTTTAAAAAAACCACTTTAAAGGCAGCCACTGTTTCAAACTTCATTTTGTGAGTACTTTCATTTAGCCCCTGAACAGAAGGGTTGATTTAACAAATGAAGTACAGGAGTGGGGGAGAGGCATTGGGTGTCCTTTTTCTATCTTTTCATTTATAGTCTAGAACTTCAATCCATCAGTCAGTAAGTCACAGATTTGTTTCTAGCCTCATAATCTGAAATTATTAGTGATGTTAGATTAGATGATTAGTGATATTGCAATTCACTGATTTCAGAAGCCTGCCTGAGCCCATAGTTATATGCATTGAAGCTCAGTTCAACCTCACTGCTTCAAGAATTAGGGCTGAATCGACAGCTTCAGGTAAGCAGAAGTAAGAATTAGAACATGGTGATTTAACAGAAACTAATACAGCATCTTGAACTAAGACATTTAAATTTTACACAACTAAACTGAAAATAAATACTTAGGTTCCTTTATGGAGCTTTTTTTCTATTTTTACAGGTAAAAAGAAACTTTGAATGTTAAAGAAAGCTCTCCAGTGTATTAAAAGCTCAAGCTTTACTTTAATAAAGGTCAATTACTCCCACATCAAATAAGGGTTAGCAGACAAAAAGTTAGGAGCACTTTGCCAGAAGACCCATCCCTGCAACTAGGAGAAAATTACTTTTTTGATAAGGTAGCACACCAGATGAACAAAAACATATTGTAGGGCAGTACCAAAGTTTGAATCAACTCTCTGCAGACCAAAGGAAATAAACTGTCACAGTGAGCTCAAATTCAGAGGACAAGTATTTTTATTTCCTTTACAAAAAAAGGATTGGGAGAGAGAAACGGATAGAAAAAAATTAAATGCTATCTAAATTATTTCATTTGATTTTGCAGGTATGTGCTAAAGAAGTCAAAATCATCCTTCTCTGAACAGCCCTGAATTCATCTCAAGGACCAATCTTTTGAAGAGCTACCAAGTGCTACAGCTGTTACATTCTGTACATCATGGGGAAAGGGTGTAAACACAACACCTCAAACATTGCATCTTAGTGTCATCATCCTGCACCAGCTTAATCCTGCATATTGAATCATTAGGAGAAAAATACTGAAGACTAGTGAAAAAATCAGACTTTCGAAAACACAAGAAACAGACAGAAGAAGCATCATGATTTTAAAACAAGTAGAAGATTTATCTTCTAAGAAAGTAATTAGAAAGCAGACAGTTATTCTGGGGACCTACAACAAGAAGTCTAAGACAGCACAGAGCTTTTTCAGAGGCAGCTGGTTTTGTTACATAACTTCTTCAACTGCTCGTAAGCAATTGTGCACTTTTACTGGATTATGTAAACAATGATATAAATCTCATAAAAGCACCATTAATGACTTTGTATTCTACTTTCAGCCGTCATTGTCTTCTATTTTAAAATAAAGTATGTGGCCCACAGTATCCATCCACCCAACTACAGTTTTGAGGTTGCCCAGAGAAGCTGTGGATTCCCATCCCTGGAAGTGTCCAAGTACAGGCTGGACGGGGCTTTGAGCAACCTGGTCTAGTAGAAAGTGTCCATGCCCATGGTGGGTGAAGGTGGAAGTAGATGATTTTTTCGGTCTCTTCCAACCCAAACCATTCTGTGATTCAATTATTTCATTTTTAATGAGAACAAACTATTCAGAAGGCAAACACAGTACCAAGGGGAAAACAAATAAAAACAAATAAAAAAACTCTAGGCTTCTTAAGGCATGACATTTGCCTTGCACTAAAAACCACAAGTTACCTGAAGCTTCACAAAACCTAAATTCGCTAAAGCATTCTACAAAATACAGACAGGATGAACACAACAAGAACCACATAGGTTTGTCTCGTTCACAATGGTACGTTAGGGTATTCAATTTGCATTTTCAAATGATCCCACAGTCTGGAAATAGCAGCTGAGGAGGACCCCAGAAGACATTTGTAGACTGTGAACAAGGGACAGTGTACCACAGCTTTACCAGTCATTGTCAGAGTTCACATAAAAAAAATGACAATACCAAGATACAACTGCAGGACAGAGAAAGTCTAAGTGGTGCCTGACCTCAGAGCAATAAATCACATTGTACAGATACAGAACTGGGATGGTCAGTTTTCAAGCAAGCAGGTCTACTGGCACATACCTAGGGAAAAAGGAACTTTTTTGTGTTTAAATTGGTTTCTTTTTTCTAACTAATATAATACTAATACAATACTTCATATTAGCTCCAGATGTGACGTGAACAATCATGTTCCTCCTCCTGTTCTCCTGTCTAAGGATAAGCATCACGCTGCTTTTCTTTTCAATCCAGTAAAACTGGATCACTTTCCAACTCTTGAGCTAACACTGCAAGGTCTGACTTTGCAATAAGCTAAAGATACAATTGTAACAGTCAATTTTCCAGGTACAACTGAAGTATGTAATAGTAGTGTGATAGTTATGCTTGTCTACTTGTTAAAGAAATACTGCAAAGGGTGAAAAGGGATGAAAATACAGAAAAAACCCCCATACAAATAACTAAAACAAAGCAAACAAAAAAACCCACCAAAAACATCCCCCCCAAAAAACCCCATTCCTAAAAAAACCCCACAAAGCTTTAGATGAAAATCTTCCTATCCTTGCAAAATATTCTTGTGCTTAAGGCAACGATGTATATGCTTAAAAAACTACTTGTTAAGGAGGATAAAAGAGTTAGGATGTAATCTCTGCCTGAAGTTTCTCTAAGTGCTTAAACATAGGCTTGAAGATCCTAAAGCATATTTCAAACTTTTTCATATTCAAGACAGATGAGTGTTTCTCAGGTAACTCACAGCCACGTTCCAATGAGAACTTCCATTCCTAAGAGAACCACAGCCACAAACCTTCCGTACCTGCTAATGCCAGCTGCAGCCCGCTGATATCCACTGACTGGGCCATGTTCCCCACATCCATTGCAGCAATCTGCCGAGGAGTCTTCTTGAACAGCTCTCTAGGAGGGGCCAACATCAGTTGGGAAAGGAAAAATTTTTCTGGAGGAGTTATGGGAGGTAAGAAGCCTGTGGAGACACAGTGAAAAACAATCCATGGTTTTTAATGTAGGAGCATTAACAGTTTCCATGTTCTTCATGTATAACAAGCAAAATTAAGACACAAACTGATCGATTATTTATGGCAAGGTAGGTGCAGCTGGAGAGTCTGTGTGACCACAGACAAAATCGTTTTAATGCAAAATGCAGCACTACATGATCAGTATTACACATCATGACGTGCAACAGCTGATGCTAAGCCACTCATGGTGGTGCATTCATACACTTTCCAATCTAGACAACCAGTGAGCTATTAAGTATGACCTGACATCGCAATTCACAGAATCAGAGAATGGCCTGGGTTGGAAGGGATCTTAAAGACTATCTAGTTCCAACCCCCTGCCATGGGCAGGGACATCTGCCCCTAGACCAGGTTGCTCGGAGCTCCACCCAGCTTGGCCTTGAACACTTGCAGGTGTGGGGCATCCACAGCTTCTCTGGGCAACCTGTTCCAGTGCTCCAGCCCTCTAACCAACTTAGTGGCTCTCCTCTGGACTCTGTCCAACAGGTTATTTTTTTTTGAAACTGATTTACTCAACACTGGTAGTATCATATTTACTGAAGAGGAAAGAAGTGTTTCACTCTCATGTATTTCTAAGAGGTTTGTTTCACAGCTTTATGGCTGTCAGAAGCCTCCTATTACCTCCAGCTTTTTGTGACAGCTTTCTCCCAAAAAATTCCGTGTTATCACAGAATCAATTAGGTTGGAAAAGACCTCTGAGATCATCGAGTCTGACCTGTGACTGAACACCACCATGTCAACTACACCAGGGCACTGAGTGTCACGTCCACTCTTTCCTTAAACACCTCCAGGGACGGCGACTGCACCACCTTCCTGGACAGCCCATTCCAATGTCTAATCACCCTTTTTGTGAAGAAATCCCTCATTTCCAACCTAAACCCCCCGTGGCTCAGCTTTACACTATGTCCTCTTGTCCTGTCGCTAGTTACCTGGGAGAAGAGGCCGACCCCCACCTGGCTACAACCTCCTTCCAGGTGGTTGTAGAGAAGGATAAGGTCCCCCCGAGCTCCAGGCTAAACAGCCCCAGCCCCCTCAGGCAGCTATAGAGAGCTGTAAGTTGCAAGCAAGCGGCCTGGCTGACACCAAGCCTAGAGACGCTGGCCGTGCAGGATTCCCACCGCTTTCTCCAGGAGGGCTCCTGTGCCGCCCCGCTTGCCCCCGCTGCCCGCCGCGCTGGGACACACCTGAGAGCGGGGTGCGCTCCGCCTCGTCGCCGCCGCGCTCGGGCGCGGGGTTGAGGAGGTGGGCGAAGACGGCGGCGAAGGGGTTGGCGGCGAGGGGCTCGGTGCGGTACATCTCCCAGAGCAGGTAGAGCGCGGTGAGGCGCTGCGCGGGGCTGGGCAGCAGGTCGGGCTGCTGCAGCAGCAGGACGAGCACGGAGCCCAGCCGGAAGTGCTCGGCCTTCCCGAAGTAGTGGTGGAAGGCGCTGGAGAGCCCCTCGAAGGTGCTGCCGCCCGCCTCCTCCGACACGATGCTCAGCAGGCTCGACAGCTCCTTCGGCGACAGGCTCATCCTGCCGCCCGCCGCCGCCTCGCCCGCCTCCGCTCCCCCCTGCGTGCCGGGCGCCGGGCTGCCCCCGCCCCCGGGCATCCG
>VZTH01005559.1:141949-162644 GCA_013397815.1 Aleadryas rufinucha
CGGTGGCGGGCGCGGCGGGCGCGGGGGAAGCGGGATGGCGGCGGGGCCGCGCCGGGAGCCACCGCTGCCCGGGCCCGGGCTGCTCCCCGCCTGCAGCGGGGCCCATCGCTGCCTCCCACTCCCTGCCCCGGTAGGAGTCCAGGGGTTTTCTCCTGGCCGAGGAACACCTCGTGGCCGTGCCGTTTAACGGCGGAGCAGTTACACCATGGATTGCGTCCATTGAAGGCTCTGGAGCACAAGTCCTGTGAGGAGCAGCTGAGGGTGCTGGGTTGCTTAGCCTAGGGAAAAGGAGGCTCAGCGGGGATCTTACCACTCTCTACAGCCATCTGAAAGAAAGGAGAGTAGCCAGGTGGGGGGCGGCCTCTTCTCCCAGGCAACCAGCGACAGGACAAGAGGACACAGCCTCAAGATGCACCAGGAGAGGTTTAGGTTGGACATGGGGGATTTCTTCACAAAAAGGGTGATTAGACAGTGGAATGGGCTGTCCAGGGAGGAGGTTCAGTCACCATTCCTGGAGGTGTTGAAGGAAAGACTGAATATGCATTTGGTGCCCTGGTCTATTTGACAAGGTGGTGTTCACTTACAGGTCAGACTCGATGATCTCAGAGGTCCTTTCCAATCTAATTGACTCTGTGATTCTGAAGGGCTGATGTTCATCCATTTCTTCTGTGGTCCAGTTCAGTTGAGAATGTCCGCTTTGCTGGTGGAGGCGGCTCTCAGCAGAGCTGGAGGGTAGTGAGCAGCAGTAACGTCTGGGAGTCAGGGCTGCAAGCACATCCCTATTAAGTGTGATGATCTGTTTCACTGGCTTGTCCTGTGGAAGTACATCTGATGGGACAGCAAGTCACTGGCTTAACCTGAAGAAGTGCTGAGGGCATGGCCTGGAGGAAGGGCTTTCTGTGGAATGTGCAGAGAGAAGGGCTTAGGAAGTCCTGAGAGCAAGCACTGATTCTTCTAGTAGTACTCCTCCCAAGTCAGCCAGCCCTAAAGATCTTGGCTTTCCAGATACTCATAAGTAAGAGATGGGATTCATTTTCTAAAATAATATAAATTGAAGGCTTGTGTTGCATATAGACCAAGTAATGGAGGTGTTCCCTATTTCACATTTATGAGGGGAAAGAAACCCAGATCCCAGAGGTGTAAAGGATTCACATACATATAGAGCTGTTACAAAAATGATGGGTTTGTGAGAAAAACAAGGTCTACAGCGAGGTGAGGCAAGATCTGAAAGCCTTGTTGAAAGAGCAGTTACTCACCAGCAGACTGGATCGCAGTGAGAAGTCTGCTTGCAACATGCTGCTAGAACAGTAAAGCAGAAGGAAGAGAATGCTAGTGACCTTCCTGACATGCCCAGTGTATTCAAGGAAACAAAGGATTATTTGGAAGTTTAGGCCAATTTAGAGTTTACTAACAACTGGAGCAAGGACTTTAACTGTAAGATTTAGGAAGAAGATGAAAGGATTGCAAATAGTTGAGGAAGTAAACTATGTATGTGTGTGGTAGAGCTAGATGGAGAATTTGGGAAAGCACAGGCCTCAGAGCAACCATCAGGTTTTCTGTTTCTGGTGTGCTGACAAAAGTTGCATTTCTTACTTTTTGGGATGAAGTTTATGGTTAGAAATGATCATGTCTAAAATTGTGCCTTAAATTGAGAGATGGCTTGCTGGGTGTTTTAGCACCCAAACAAACCTTTGATGCTTCTGTTCAGGTGGTCTTTTTTGTACTTGCTCCTAATAAAAAACTCTACTGAAGACAGCAGAGCAAAAAGAAGAAACATGTTTAGAAAGAGAAAGCTGCTTTTTCTTTTCCTATAGATTTCAGAAGCATAATCTACTCTTTGATTTTGTGCTTACTGGAACAATGGGTGCAGAACTGCAGAAATGGACTTCAGAGAAATAAAAAGTTTCCCTGATGAGTGAGATAGCAAAAAAACTGTGTGACTCATATGTGTTCACTAATGCAGCCATATGAAAGCATTCTATCCAAATTAAAAGGTTTCTGGTCAGAACAGGAAAGCTAACAGTTTAGAAGACGGAATACTTAATAGGAAGTGAGATGGGCACAAGCAGCAGTTGACAAAGGGAATTTTGAAGTCACAATGATTTTAAAACTGATTACCATTTCAGGGTAGGAAAAACCTTAATCTAAAAAAAAAGATGGGGGTAAAATGCTCTTGGGACATGAAGTGTAGTAAGCAAAAGAGTGTTTCTGTGACTGCACAAGGCACTGTATTTTGTGTACACATGAGTGCGCTGGACATTCTTGGGCTCAAAACTTGAGTAATGTAGAAGCGACAGTGTGTGGTACTAGTGCAGACTCAAATAAAATGAGTTCTTGGCCGGATCTGAAATGGATTGCATTACACTTGGGGAGGAAGGTCGGGACCCCAGCTACCTTGGTGGGCCAGGGGGTTGGATTCTGCAGGAGATGTCCCACTGCAGCACAGTCTCATGGTATAAGGGTTCAGTTTTCTCCCTTTGCAGAACAACTCCTCTGGGAGCAGGCTGAGCATATTCCATTTCTTTTAGGTGGCCTATGGAATAGCTATTAAATGGGCAATACAGGCATAAAGTACACCTGTCAATTTTTATGTTTAAGGAAGAACCTCAGTAAAAATAATGCTTTGAGTTCCTAAAGAGGGATGAAGAGATTTAGGCTATACTTAAATTTCTGACTCTCAGTACCCTTGTGTAACTCTGTCCTGTCGGCTCAAAAACGCTAATACATATTAGCACAGACACAGAGATTCCAGACTAAAAGTGACACAGGCAATCTAGTTTGGCAGGTTACCCTTTGCAAATACAAATAAACCTTTACAAAATTATTTGGCTGTTAGAGTGCAATTGGTTTAGTATTTAAAAAAACGTCAGCCTTTGATGAATTGTTTTCCAATTATTACTGGAAAATTAGATCCACAACCAAAGGAGAACAGTCAGATTTTATTTCCTGAGCTAAGGGCAATGCTGTGCAATTTAACTGTAGGAGTTGTCTTTCCTTCTTTCCTTCTTAAAATTGATTATATTATTGTTTTTTACACCTGATTGCTATTGTGTTTTAGATGACGCATAAGAAACACAAACTGCATTGCAGGTACTATTAAAAAAAAAATCCTAATATAGATAGGATTTTTCTATAGATAGAAAAAGACAATATTTGGAAGGAGCAATAAAAGTATTAAAGAAATGTCCAGCCAGTATTTTAATTTCTTCTAGCAAAGAGGCTGAATACTTAGGAAACAACTCCCAACAGCCTATCTTTTATCTCCACAGTTCATTTAGGAAGGACACAGTAGGAAGGAATTATATCACACCTTAAAGTCAAAGGGTGAATTAAAGCACTTCCAGATTGTTCTGTTTATTCTCATGAGAATTCTCTCTTGTACACAAATTCCTTTCCATAGTAGTTTAAGTGACCCATGCTGTCTACAGTGTATTTTAAATATCAGTGTATCAGAGAAAGGAAGGAGAAGATGCATTTTGTATACATCTCTTCATGTGTATCTTTCTAGCAACATTTGAATGTTTTTCCTCCTTGTTCATCTCTTCAATTCAAAATACAAGACAGGACCACCGATACAGAAACAGATTTTGTTACTCCTGGCTTAATCAACAATATTGGCATGCTAACAATGCCTAAAAGTCTTCCTGAGTAACTGTATGAGAACACATCTTCACTTGTTATTCAGCTCTCAAAGCTGCCAAGGCATCTTGGATACAGCTTGAAAAGCACTTAAGAAACACCAAAAATATCATTGCATGAATGGCTTCATAAGTGCTGAATACTAAGTGGCTTAGAAATAAACATGTTCATTGCTGAATTCTTTAACTACTGTGAGTTTTAGTGATGTCTCTGCATTTTAAGCCACACATGATCGCACCTGTAAATTAACATTAATCCACTCTCCATTCCTTGAGTGTTAGACGCTCCCAGAAGAGACAGAGTTTTGGCCCAATTAAAATTAATGGTGAAACTCCAACAAGGACATACTGGCACATAAAAGCAGCATACAGTATGGTTATTTGCATATGTGTCTTTGGATAGACCCTTCTTCTGACAAGGAAACCCTTTCCTGATCACTCAGAAACACTTTTTCCTCCTATTTCCTCAAAACTATTTGAAGCAAAATAATGTTCTAATTTGTCCTTTTTTTCTTGCTCTTTTTTCAGACATGATTTTTTTTTTAATCCATTTGTAATTTTAAAATATCTGAGCATATGTTCTGTGTGGTGGAAACATTCAGTCAGTGCATTGCTCGGGAACTCTTCACTGTGAACTTTAATTTGAGCACTCAGCATTTTTAATTTGAGCTATGCAATTGCACATCTGACTCAAATGGAACTATTTCCGTTCCCTGGCTCCATGACTTGATTTATTCCTTATGGTTCTGTTTTCATCCAAAATCAATTTCTGTAGAATCTTTACCTATGCAGATAAAATTGCAGGAGGAAGTGCTTTATGTTTAAGCTACAAATTTGAAATCCACCTTCTGAAAGAATATTCAATAATTCTGAGCTGATTAGAAAGCTCTTATCCAGGAAGTGGGAGATTCAGGTTCTCTTCATCTCCCTACAGGGTTTTAAACTCCAGCCCAGACTATGGCTATTAGAAGTAGAGGGGAGCATTTATCTCCTTTGGCTGAAGTTACTTTGTTTTGTTTACAGGCATTAAAGATTCACCACAAGAGGAAGGGAGAAAAAGCAGGATCTGATGGACTTAATGACAGTGTGACGTTCAGGATGATGGGTGGTCTGTGTTCTAGTCCTGCTCCAGGAACAAGGCAAATGAGCACAATAGCAATCAGGTGTAAAAACATAAAAATGCTTTGTGTGAAGGGACTAGAAATCTGTTGTTTCTCTTGCCCACCTAAATTCCCAGCCATTGGGAGAGTCACTTCTTCCCATTCTTTCCCTTTATAATAAAAATTTAGAAATTTAGTAAGGAATCTCTCTTAGTCTCATATGCATACTTTCATAAGGTAATATGCTTTCAGTGGCACAGCTTCACACATTTGTCTGTATCCTGAGCTCTGTGTCACTCATTTCCTCATGTTCACGTAGGTTTCTAACACCCAGTGAGCTCTTTGCAGGGCTATCCCAGTGCCTACAAAGTTTCTCTTGTGTCTGACTCTTTATTTCCATCTAAGTATCTTGCACATCCTCTTGCACATCTTGTTATTCATCCCATCTCCTGGTTTATGCTGAAAGCTTTTATATATGTTTTAATGATGCATAACAGCAATATAATGAGCCTAATAGCATGCTATTGATTTTCATTTGAAACACTGACATTTGAACATTTCAATAGCCTTTTAAGTGTATATTTAATGTGATTCAAAGACAAGGCAAATGCAACACAATATCCCTCTACTAAAAAAATTCACGGTCTCTATTTCCTGACCCTCTTTCCCCCTTTCCTGCAATCTTCTTTGCAATCATCCACATTGTGAGTATATAATGTTCAGTGTTTTAAAAAAAGGGAGCCATAATACTTGGTACAAGAAGATAAAAGGGAAATCCACAAAATTGCAGTATCCAGACACAGTTTTGCTTATCTGCTCTGATCACAATGACAATATTAATGATCCACATCTAGTGAGTGCTGCCAGAGAATGCAATGCGTTAGCTCTGGAGTGAACTGCCCAAGGATGCCCTCTAGACAGTTCTCACACTAACCTCATGAACTAAGAAACACAAAAATGCCATCAGCAAACATACACATCAGCATAAGATGAGATACCAGCTCTCTTTTGATGAATAACTCAGTAGTTATATCCTATGAAGAGTTTTGTTTCCAGGAGAGGTTTCTGAGAAGTCAATGAGCAAGATGTGAAGCAGCCATACACTGTCCTGACCAGTCTGTGTGTGTGGCTACTTGGACATAAAACTAACAGCAGCATTGCCAAGCTGTACTAGCTATATATTTTCCTAGTGTTATAAGTAAATACCTTCATTTTCCAGTACTGTGACATGTTTTTTTCAGAGAGTGTTTATCAAAAATGGATACAGGTCAAGTTACATAATTACACATTACCCTTCTTACTTTTCACAGCATGATTCATATTCTTTGCACATCAGTCATCTGCACAGCAACATAAACGTGCATGACACTATTAAGATATTAGGAAATATAGTTTCCACCCTATGGGTTGATTGAACATAAGGTAATACATAAAGAAAGAGAGAAAAGCAAAGGACCAGGGAAACAAGGAGGGCCTATGCTTTTGTGAGGTCTTCAGTTAGCTTGCTTTCCCAATCTATAGCTTTTGGTTTGTAGCCACATCAAATAAGAGGATCATCTGACAAGTCATTACTCAGACCTCACTGCAATTGCATATAATTAGACAGGGGTTTTGCTATCGAGCTTAAAAAGAAATCAGCTGCTTTCATTATCATGTTGTTCAGATGTTTTTTCAGTCCTGTGGTTTTCTTTCAAGATGATGATGCAAGTAAGGTCAGGAGCAAAATTTCTGAGAATATATAAGTGATTTTGAAGTCTGAGATGCTTTTTGAATTATTAGTAGTTCCCAGAATGCATGTTAGACTGAAATTATGATACACAATTTTCGGAGGTTATCTAAGAAATTCCAAACTGTTTATCAAATAAGGTACATAAGACAGGCATATGCACGTTTTGTTTTAAAATGTAAGTTAGTTCTATTTCTGCCCATACCAGAGACTCTTCTAACTAGAAACAGAAATGAGCAAAACCATCTTAGTGCACCTTGACTAGGTGGTGATAGTAGTAAGTAACTCTGCTGAAAGCAGTGGAGTGGGGCATGGATATTAAACCAGTCAGAGAAGAAATCTCTTATGCATATAGTTGAAAACAGAAGAAATTACTGTTATCTTTTCATTTAAGGTTGGTCACACGAACAGTCTCCAGAAGAACCTAATTCTCTTGGGTGATGGTGGAGGGATTGTGGAATGATGAGCACAGACATCTCATTTTTGACCTCTAAGTTAGGAGAGCAATCCCATCCCGTGGAGAAGCAAGATCAAGTTTGACACCAAGTTGAGGTTAACTCCTGGTCAGAGCCCCAGTCTTACCTCCAGGCAAGATACTTGTTCTTTTTCTAATCTTCCAAAGGTGTGTTGCATCCCTTTTCCCCAGACTGTGCTGGTCTTTCATATTTTAAACTTAAATTCTTCAGGATGAGGACTGCCTCTAGTGACAATCCTCAGTACAGCGATTTCTGAGACTGTGAAGTATCCCTGCAACGGAAATTCTGGCATGTCTCATGAAGAAAGGGCTTCCATGGATAGGCAGTTGAAGCAAAAACTAAAGGGTAGTGCAAAACCAAAGGGGTTGTACAATACAACTGCTGCTTTCTGCTCACCCACCGTGGGGGAAGTCCCCTGTGGCTCCTGCTGTTGGCACTTGTGTCTCACAACAATCAGAGGTTTCTAGAGGATGTGGAACTACTTTGTTCCCTGTCTATTAAGCATGACTGTAAAAGCCCAAGTCCCCAGTGCTGCCAGTTAGTGAAACTGAAAGGTAGTAAATTCAAATCTCATAAACAAAAAGCATTTTATATACAGCACATGTATAAAGGACTTACTGCTACAGACTGTCACAGAGGCCACAGTTGTAAGGAGGCCTGACATTTTCAAAGATAGCAAAATATCTAGAGTAAATTCAGGAAAGGAGAAATTTAGAAGGAGCATGAGTTCTTCTTCATCTTACACAATCTCTTACTGATGGATGAGACCTTTTGGGGGATTATTTTCTCTGTTGTAACTTGTCCTGGTCGCCATCAGACAGGAATTTCTAGACCATAAATCTGAACAAATACAGCAATTTCCGTGTTGCTCACTTACACCTGAGAGAGTGTGCTGACCATAAAGTGCACCAAGGGTTTGATCTAAAGCATATCATCCATCACTAATGCAGTAAAACTGCACTCACTCTGTGGGGCTGTGAAAAATTGCCCAATAGGCAGCTGTTTTGCAGGGCAGAGATGTGTACTCTTGGGTAATGTGGCATTGGTGTACAAGGCCCTGTATTCATTGCTCTGCTCTCATATGCCTAAAAGAATCCCAGATTGTGCAATTCACACACCTCCTGCTCTTCCTTTTAATTCTTTGCTCAAAATCCAGTGCAAACTTCCTCTCTCCTCCTGACTATTTATAAGTACACATAGAAACAAATGTTTTGTAAAGATGTAAGAGACATTCTTCTTTATTCCCAGGGGCAAATAAAACATTTTATTTTTAGCTCAGTTTCCTAAGGAAATGAGACTGATGCAATCACATTGTCTATTTGTCTGTCTATCAAATTGGCCCCCCTCCCCCCTTCCCTCCCCCCATCAACTTCTCACCATTAATTTCTTCCAGCCAGATCTGAAAGAAAGGCAAAATTCTTTCAAAAGTGTTAAATGCACACAAGTTTTATGGAAATCAGTGGGTGGGCCAGAGGAGAGATCTTATTAGTTCCCTCATGGGAGAAGTCAGTTCTGGCTGAATTCAGTGGGTGGGCAGCAATGGGCTGTCACCTTGGCCATAGCTGTAACACCGCATGATGCCTGTTGTCCCCTGAAGGTGGAAGAACAAGAGTCACCACGGTGGGAGTTCAGAGGTGCTTCTGGAGAGGCTCTCCTGGGTACTTGGCAATATTTCAGGGGTTGGGAGAGACACATGGTGGCAAAGGGGAAGGGAAGGAATGGGGTTGTGGGACATGTGGGATGCAGAGGGCAGAACACACTTTAGGGTTTTCTTTATACCCCAAAGGAGCTGAAGGTTGAAGTCATATTCTGGGGAGCTTCTCAAGGAACATGGTGGAAAATAAATGCAAAGCCACTGCTAGAAAAGGGGACATGAAAAGCAGTTTTGGTTTTCAGACAGCTTCTCCAACTTAGTCTGATGTCTACTAATGCCTTCCTAATATCTTTACTGTGATGTTTGAGGGTTTTTTTAATGGACAAATTGGTAAGATCATTTAAGAGACTAAGCTTCCATAAGCTCCTTCCTATTCACTAATATGCTGGTTAGCAGATAACATTTAAACAGAGATAAAGTCTCTTGTCATAGGTCTGGGAAGCAGCTTCTTCTATTAGAGAACTCCAACAAGTCAATACTCTAAAAATGCATTTTAAAACAGTATTGGTGACATTCCTTTACTTCAGTTGTCCTGCCCTTCCTCTTGAAACACCAGCTACTTGTTTGCCAAATTCTTTCAAGCTTAAATCTGAAGTACCTGAGTCTGGAGACTACTGTCTTGCAAGGGATTCAGAACAGGTTAATGGATAAAGATGAGATAAAGATAAAAAAGCGGTGACCCTATTCTGATGAGCAATGTAAAAAGGAAAATTCTCTTCTCCACTTTCCAATTAATGAAAAAAATATTAATTACAGCCTTCTTAGATAAGATGACAAAGCAGGAATCTGTTGGAGCGGGGAGGGAGGGGAGAAAGAGAGGGGATAAAGGTTCCTGTTCTTCTGTTTACTGATTTTGGACACAAGTCCAAATTTTTTGAAATGCAGTTGGATTTGGAGTGCATGGGAAAGAAAGAAGAGTCAAGAACTACCTATAGCATGAACATCTTCCTCTCACATTCATGAAGTGTGTGGTGCACACAAACATGCCACTTGCAGTGCAGAGATAGGGGTACTCAGCAGTATTTCAGGGGTGGGAAGAGATAGGTGTGACATCCTTGTGGCATCCTTCATTTCTTTTGCTGTCCCTGCCTATGTCCAAAGATTGACATTCCTAACTGACTCCCTCACAGAAGGTGTGAAGGTGCAGAGTGCTGTTAACACAAATGGCCCAGAGCACACAGACATCCAAACAAATTTGAAGGCTGAGCCATTTTGCCTTCAGCAACTGAAACCATTTTGCAAATATTTTATATATAATTAAACCTTCTTTTCCCATCAGGTGATCTGACCTCAGCATATAACTTGACATGCCAGGACAGAAGATGGTGAGGTGGGTCAAATAAAGTAATAATGGGTAGAAACTTTCTAGTTGTAAATATACTATCAGAAATAACCTGAGCCCCTTCTCCAAAGGGGAAACCCTAGCTTTCTTCAGGATCTTTGTTTCATGCTCTATGTATCCCATGCTTGTGTCCATAAACGTTTCCCTGTGATCAGTCACCATCTGCAGATCTATGTCCCTTGACTGCCTGTCATTCCTGCATTTCTTGCAGAGATCACACCAAGGACAGACACATGCAGTCAGTGTAGCTGGAAAACTGCACTCTCCCTCAGCCAGCTACTATTTCATTATTAGCTACCGGAGTCTGTGGTTTGGCATCAGCACAAACTTCTTCCTATCACAGCATTAGAAATTGTCTAATCAACACAAAAATGGTTACCTAAGCCTGGCATAGCCACCTCCTGGTTAGCAGTGGTGACCCATTCGTGCACCGGGCCCCCTCTCTGGTTTATTACAGCAATTGTGGGTCAAAGCACGGTCTTCAGAGCACTCCAAGTGGGCAGAGTTCCCTGTGCAATAACTCTGTAGCTGCTGCTTATCACCCCTACTCTAGATCTTGATGCAATTTCACAACCCTGCAACACCAGAGACCTCAGATGGCAAAGGCTGAGGCAAACAACAGCTGTCAACATTCAGCAATGTCAGCACCACCATTTCTTTGCCAGGACCTATCACTGTCAAGTAAGGGTTAAAAAAGACCACTGCTGAAATGCCCTTCATGGTCAGAGTCTTCTGTGTGCATCCTTCTGAAATAACATCACAGTCCAAAACAGGAACAGCTCTTTCAATGGTGTAGGATCCATGCCTGGGCAGCAGCTGGAGAGGACATGAGAGAAAAAGCTGAATCAGAAGTATTTTATTTTTAGTAGTTTAATAATGGACTAGGAACGTCTGTGAGCTGGAGTTGAGGAAAAACAAACACGTCTTTCCATAGCACATGGTGAAACAGTTCCTCAGGTACTTCATGTTGGTGATACTTTGAAGTCGTAGCCACCCTCCCAGAACTCCTCATGTAGACTTGCATCTAGAAGTGTGAATCAAATGTGTGCTTTTGGGCAAGTTCAGTTTGTCTGGATATCCACACCCACATATGTTAGCCAGGGTAAATCCTACAGTGAGAAATGGGCAGAAGTGTAACTTGACAGAGTTGCAAATGTGTGGCAGAACTGAAAGCAAAGCATCAAGTTACCCAAGTCCCAGGGCTGCTTTGCAGTGAGAAAAGGGCAAAGCAATAACACTACTACCTTGATTTCAGTTTCTCCATCAGCTCACTGGTTTCACCTTGTAGGTGTACAAAGTACCTGTATGGATGTACACATTCCTGTATTTTTGTAGGCATGGTTTTTGTCTTTAGAAGATGACATGCCCCAGCAGGCTCCTCAGTTAACAACATCCTTCATCTGGCCAGAAGGAACTGCTGCAGCTTCCACAGGCCATGCCAGGCCAGAGTAAACTCTATGTCCCTTTGGCACAAGGCAGATGGGCTGAGAGCTACTTTAGGATAGTCTGATAGCATGGCAATACTTCAGAAAATGCTGTTTTGGTGAGGTCCTGAGTCTCATTGCTGGACAACACTTCCAAGACAAGCCACTGTGTCCTTTAGAAGACTTAATCTGTACCATGAATGGAGCAACTCTCATACACCTGCCGAGGTGAGTATAACCTTGTAAAAAAGAGCATGGAGAAATGTCAATAGCGTGCTTAGATAAACGGTTTCAACTGGAAAAACTGAGTTTGCTCAATGTGGTTTATTTAGGATCTGAACATTGAGAGTATTTCAAACGTCTACTTGATCAACAAAAGAAGAAACCACTCTGTATTTACATAGTCTTGAACTAGCCTCCCCTTTCCCAGTAACTCTTAAACCTGTGGCTATTTTCAGCCAAAGGAGAGAGAGGGGTAGAGGTCTGGAAGAGATGGAGCTGTACAATCGCCATCAGCTGGAGACCTGGCAGAGGAGAAGGGCTCAGCTGTGGAGTCTGCCCTCACTTTTGCTGCCTGCTCTCTCAACTCTAACCAGTTTTCCTGCTCTCATTTCTTGGCCATTTTGCAGCTGTGTCAGACCAGCTTGCCCCAGCAAGGGAGGCTTTGAGAGGGAGTCTGAACCACACTGGGAGGAGGGGAAATAGGAAGCACTGCAGGAAGAGAGGACTGAAGATGTAAAGGCAACATGGGGACATGGAGAGAGGGTACAGGGAGACTATTACAGCAAGGGAGGCAGGAGAGCAGAGGCTGTTACAGGTTTTGCTGGTTTTGCTGCCTGCTAAATCCTCTTTTTTGATATGTGAAAGGAATGTGAAGGTGCAAGACAACAGGAATTAATAAATAAACAGTAATAATCAGTGCTTTTCAATTCCAAGGGTTTTATAAACATTAATGAACCTTCATGAGCTGTTGGAGAGGTATTTAAGCAGTATTCCATTTTCACAGATAAGGAGATGAAAGCTCTGGCTCAAGTCCAAAGTTTTCAAAAGCAGAAACTACTTTTAAGAGCCCTCCTTGATGCTCAGCACCAAAACTCTGAAGGGATTGATTTCACAGTTGCCATCAATGTCGATTATATGCTATTTACCTCTGCAAAGCTAGGTCTAAACATGCACACTCAAAAGCAGCAATATCTTCTGAAAATTCAGGCTCTGTAGGCCTGTTGGGTTCTCCCAAAGTATGTAAGGAGAAACTGGTTTATGAGAGAAATAGTTATGTAAAAGCATTTATGTTTTTTATCATTGCACCATCACAAGAATAGCATCAAAGACTTTGTGGGCCTAAGACACTTAGAGAAAGGGCAAAGTAAAACAAAGATTTGAAAAAAAAAAGACTTCCAAGAAGATCCATTCCTCTGTGCAAATGGAAAAGGAAGCAGAGCATGTTTTCAAATCTTCCTACATCTCCCATAAAGACTAGGCAGATGGTTTGGGTGCATTTCTGTAAGTGTGTGATGAATATTTTATTCCTGAAAGGAATAGAAAACATGAATGTGTATGTAGTCACCAGCTTCATTGAGGTGAGGAAGAAACAACAGGACTTCATTTGAAACCATGTGATTTGGTGGTCCAGAAAAGAAAAAAAAAATATAGCAGTGTAACAAAAAAAGGGAAGAGACTTGTAGTTATTTTCTTTGGAATTATGCATTCCCAATTTTAATTGTTCTGCGGCCATGCAAAGACTAACATCTTGTTAGCCTACCTGCAAAAACATAGGTGGTGAAAAAGCCTCCAAATTCTGTTAGAATTGCAGGTGTCACATTTAAATTAGCCAGCAGCCAAAACAGAAGGAGATCACAGAGCTTTCACATGGAATGTAGCAGTCAGGTAGAAGCAGAAATGCAGTGCTGATCAAGGACAGCAGGTTCAAACCCTGTCCTAGGCATGTGCAGCACGATTCCTACCCAGCAATATCAGCCATGTACCAAGCACAGCTCGGCATAGCTTTGAGTGTCATAGCAGATCAGTGGGAAGATGTAAGAATCACAACAGAAATGCTCCTTTGGGTATCCCCAGTGCATAAAAAAGAGGAAAAGGTTGCCAGAAAAAGAATTTAAAGAGTGCCTGAAAGGCACTCACATACACATTTCAAAACTTGTCTCAAAGCCCTGATACTTCTGCGACAACCAGGCTTGTGCTGTGACACAATTTTGCCACTCCTGCAGCTGAAGCTCCCCACAGGTATTTTGAAATCCTTGGAAGGTGAGCAGAAGTGGTCGCTCCTCCCCACACCTTCTGCTGCACCACCATGCCCAGCACTGGCAGCACCGATGGTCCCAGCACGCTCATCCTGACGCCGCTTGGGTGGTAATGTTGTTCTGAGCCCCTTGGTGGAAGGTGCCAGCTGTCTGCAGCTGCCAGACAGGTGGGCAGGATTCACAAAAACAGTAGAGCTTTATGGAGCTTCAAACTGGTTTTAGGGTCCCTGTGTGCACAGGGTTATGACAAATCTCATGGAACACCAGTACGGCGTCAGACCTTGTGGTATACAGGCAGGACAGAGACCATTGTGATTTCAAGGGACATAATATGCTTTCATGTGTTTCTGTTATGCAACTCTTGTGAGGCATCTCTGACTGAGAAAAGGCAGGGTTAATTTGTGATTTTAAAATGCCTTACTGTCCACACAAGTTGATGTTCCAGGGGATCAAAGGAAGAACAGGGTAAGCACTTAAAGGACATTTTTAAAACAACAATAACTTCTGGTTGCAAGAGCAGCAAAGAAAAATGGAAATTCTTCCAGCTTCCTAGGCCATACTTTTAGCTAAGGCAGATTGTACCCAGATGCAGCAAAAGACAGTTATGGTAGAAAAACCACTGCCCATCTCCATCCAGAAGCAAGATGGGGCACTAAAAATAATGCTGGCATACTTTTGGAGGTGGTCTAGGTTTGGGGTTTTTTATTCCTCAAATCACTGAAGTATTGCTGAACTCCTGAAGACTTTTGATCTTGGAAGATGAATTAGTATGGGAATTTTGGATCAGGAAACAGCCCCAGAGGAAGCTGCTGCTAACAGAAGCTAACACTGGCTGTTCCACTTCAGGCTTCCTTTGAGACTGCCTAGCACAAGTGAATGCCAGCAGCTACATTTTTGGTAGTGTGTTAGGGCAGCAATACCTTTTTCCTATCAAGGTCATTTGCTATTGCTGCTGAAACATCACTGCTCTACAGAAAACTGCAGTTAGAAAATGGGCAGGTTGCAGCCTCCGTTTTGGAAGTTTTGTCCTCTCTGCTCTGAGCTTTTCACCTTGTCACAAGTTATGGAGCCTTTGCACCTTTACTTGGATTCTGCCTCCTTCATTCCTGACTCTGCTAATTTGCTCTATTGTTCAAGATCTTATATCTACCAAAAGGTGGAAAAATCACTGGCTGCTTGATTCATTCTCCCTAAAGAGCAGAAATGCATTTTAGGAAGCCAACTCTTCCATTCCCACTACACTGCAGCGACTACGTGAAGCCAGAAGTAAATTGTATTCTTGGAATGCAGTTTCTTATATAAGGCTGGCCATTCCTCTTCTTTTGTACCAGAATAATTTCAGTGTCTTATCTCAGTGTCAAACTGGGTAGTATATAAAAATCCCGAGAGGAGGGGGTCTACCCATAGCTATGTCTTGAGAATGAAAATGTCTCTGGAGGATGGGTAGGGAGAGTATCCTGCATGATGACTTGAGAAATACCTTCTTCTTTCCATCATAACAGAAGTAATCTACATCATCTCCTCCCAGCTTCCTGGAGTCATTTCCACTGTGATGAACAGAGGTCTTCTGCACCTACTGAAGGTGGGGAGGAAAGCTGGTGTGACTCAGCTCCAGCAGAGTGCAGAAGCATTATTAAGCACTGGTGGGGAGGGTGTCAAGTAATGAGCAGGGCAAGACAAGGTCACACTCCCCTGCTATCCTTTAGAAAAACAGTGGCCATGAAGCCCCTGCCTTGGTTTCCTCTCTATCATCTGTGTACTGTGCAGGGATCTTCTATATATGAGTGAAGGGCTAAGGGACTGGGTTTTTTTGTCCAGTTTTGGAGAACTGGAAGTTTAGTGAGACAAGAAGAAAGCTGGAGTTTACTGCCTTAAGCCACATGTATGTATTATTTTAGTCATGTGTCGTGAGAGAGGCTATTTTCTTAGGAAATGTCTGTTAAACACCTTGAAATGTGATGACCTTTCCAGTGTCACAGTAATTGTGTGGTTCTCAGAAGAGGTTTGACAGTCCTAAATTGCAGAAGTGAGTTTTGCAACTGGAAGTGAGGAAGTAATGCTGGAAGTAAAATAAGAAGTGGAATCAGCCACATAATCATTTTGGATATTGCTGTTCTATTGCTGGTACTTGAAATATGAAAATGCACAATATAATGTCATTGACAGGAAAAAAGCCATGAAATATTATTGCATAAAACTGTGAGTCAAGACTTCTAATGTGTTTTTACAGTGTTGCCTATAACTTAATTACACTTGCTCCTGACAGTGTATTATATCTTCTTATATCTTCTTTATTGCACAGGCATTAATTTAATCAGAGATAATAAATGAAACCTCTGGAATTAATTACAGGTTGTAACAGTTTTGTTACTTTGCTAGAACAGGCAGGAAGACAAAAACATGTGGACCCATAAACATTAACTGGCTTTTGCAATCCAGCCATTACAGGAGAAAGACAATGAAGATTAAATTACTTGGTGATGGAGCTGAGAATGCTCAGGCAGTTTTCAGTGTTTCTGAAACTCAGCAGTTCTCGGTGTGGAAGACCTTGACTACTACATTTCTGTGACCCTTTCAAACCCAAATGCATCTCATGTTTGAATCTATTCAAAAGATCTAAGCTTAAGAACTGCTTTTACAGATTTCCAGGATCTGATCTGTCTGGCAGGAGGGGTCTTTGCAGTCCTGTTTCAATGGAGGCATGCTGCCAGGATTTGGGATCTGCGTGTGAGTTACCGTGATTTCCCTTTGGGCCCTCTCGTTTCTGCCAAATTTGAAGTGGACTTTCTGTGAGTGAGAAGCAAACGTGGCCCCATTCCAAAAGCACAATATCTGGGAGGGTGTCTGACAGGAAAAGCGTTGCAGAAGAGCCTTTCAAAGCACCTTTAAAAAATCCCCTCTTGTAGGGGATTTCTTGTGGAGAAAAAAGTCATTACCTGTGCTTAGAAGGGAGAGGGTATCTTGCCGGATTGCCTAATCTTTCTGATCACAAAGTTAACATCACAGAGTAACTCCATCATATATGAAATTATCTTATAGTATTTCTAAAATACCTCTAGTCTGGTCCTTGGTGCACTATTCATGGTAACAAACTTTCTGATCAATCTGATTGGCTTAGTAAGTGTAGTACTTAATCTAACCTTTCCTTTTTAAAAAACAAACAAACAAACCTCTCTTACTGCATTTAGTGTATTTTTAATGCAATAAATGCATCCTCTTCTTTGTATTTAACACACAGGTACTTGTAGGCAGCTATTTTGTGCTTCACTTCAGTTGTCACTTTCAGCTGAGCTACACATGTATCAGACCACTGCAGTGTGAGCTCACAAATCAGCTTTAAACCCTTAAAAATTCCTGTTGTTCTTTTCTTAATCTGCCTCCACTAGATCTACACATTTCAAATACTGAAGTAGTCTGAAAATAATATGATATATCAAGAATGGTCCCATCAGACTTTTGTAGAGGAGGACTGTTATCTACCTGGTCTGTGATGGGGATTTGTCTACACAATGCAGGAAATATAATCCTACATTTCATGGAAAGCCTGGCAGTCTGAGCAGTGGGGAATTTTGGATCTTGAGAGTTCTTTAAAGAGTGAGCCAGTGCCTGGAGCAGTGTGCTGAGGGCTTAAGGCTGCCACTGGGCACTGACCAAATGTGTCACTACATCTGTCCTTAGTTTCAGTGTAGGTGTGAGATAAAGTCTTTTCAAAATCCAGCCACATATCAATATGGTGAATCTGAAGACTTGTGGTTTCATTTCCTCAGAAAAATCCCTTCCCTGCTCTCAGAGTGCTCAGTGGTTTTCAGCCCAGGGAATGTGGATCTCTGCATTGGCAGATGGCTTCAAGGGGACATGCCACTAAGAAAAGTAAATGTATTGATGCCTGCTGTCAGCTGGTCTACATGAGGCTGAAGCTGCAGTGGAATACTTTGGGGGCTGCAGAAAATAAAGGGTTGAAAACAGCAGCTGTTGATTAATCTCAGTGAGGTGCTTTTTTTTTTTTGGTCCCCTGAAATAAATATGTTTTAGTTATTTCTTCCTAGATGTATTAGCCAACAGTTTGAATTTCTGATGTTATATTCACTAATGTGTATTATTTCCTTAGCACCCTAAACATTATTTCTCTGCACTCACTGCTGCCTCTGATAAGTCCAAACTCAGGATCATCTGAGAGTTTCAGCAACTCTGTCTTGGGAATTGAATCAGCTCACTGATCAGGGTTTTTCAGACCCTAATGAAGATACAAGTTAAAGAATCAAAACTGGAAACATGGAAATGATTGGACTGTGGACCTGCAGAATGATAGCCAAATTACAGTTCTTTTTTTTTTTTTTTTTGTTTTTTTTAAGTATAAATAAATTGATCTCCATCTTTAGGCTCTCGTTTCATGATAAATGCAACTGAATCTCCCTACAGTCTCCTGCTGAAAGATCAGCCTGTTTCTTTCCCTCAGTCCAGGACATGCATTTTCACCCTAGTTTTTCTGCAGTCACAACATGACTAAGGAACTAACCTAGCCAAAAACTCTTTAATAAATAAAAGTTTTTAACTAGTTTAACTAGTTAAAGCCATTCACTACAGAAAGTCTGACAAGGGTCAGGGAGGGAGCACGGGCAACCTGTTTTTGTGGCGGCCCATATGTGCATCAGCTGCAATCATGCACCTGCAAGCCCTGGAGCCTATCCTAGAGCACTGCACACTCACAGTCTCCTAAGTTTGTTCAAGCGTTGCCAGCCCCCTCTGAGGTAGGCTGAGAGGGTTCAGTACCCTCTGCAGAGGGCCAGCCAGGCAGGAGGCCCAGAGCATCATGGCTGCCTCTTTCCTGCCATCATTCATTTTATGCACAGGAGGAATTCACCTTCCCTGAGCACCTCAGTGACATCCAGAACAAAAATTATATATCTGTTTGATGGATTAAAAATATGACGCTGTGTGAAGTTAGAGGGCATGACTAGTGCTGGGAAGGCAGCCAGTGACAAAGGCAAGAAGGAAAAGCAAAGTTTTCCCTGTGACTGTTCCTTATGCAGTCTATTTCATGAATGCTCAGAATCTCTGCAGTTTATTCTGGGTATGACTGATGCTCTAACATAATCCGAATGGCAGACTCCCTGCCTTGTGTTACTAGTACTGAAATTTAAGAAAGATACATAGCATCATAAATAATACAAACACAGTCACTTCAGAGTGCGTGCTAAGGGTGGTATAAGGCCAGAAACCTAATTTTCTTTCTGTTCTTTACTTTCAAATACATCTTTATTTTTTTAAAGCTATTTTTCTCCAGTCTAGTAACCTTAAGTACCTTCAAGCAACACAGTAAGATAGTCCTATCTTTTCTAGACTTTATCAGAGAATAAATAAAAAGGTATATAACTTCTCACAGCACTCTGGTTTTTTTTTGTCTAATAATCTACTAGATTCCTATCCTCCCTGGTTATATGTATGTCTCTAGACACCAGCATTTTAAAACTATTGCTTCACTATTGCTCCTTCTGAAGGAGACTTCAGAAGATCCTCAGATCATCCAAATCCTGTTCAAATACTGGTTGTTAAAATAGTCAGTACATTACTGTAGGACTTTCTTCATTAAATAAACTTATTCCTAGCTGTTGCCAAAGACTGTCTAGTTTTCAGGTAGAAGCTGTGCCTCAGAATGTCAGGGACTGCCACGTGCAATGCTGTATTGGGAAAGAAGGATGCCCCTGCTTTCAGAAGATGCATTTATTACAATATATATTACAAAGGGCTTCGCTTTACTCTGTCATCCTGAATCAGTTTTCTCTTATCTCATCCATCCCCCTTTTGCTTCTCTGAAGCCATTTCTCAGAGATTCTTTGTTAATTATTTTCCACCAGTTCTATGTGTTGGAAAAGCTGCTTAAAAAAACCATGAGCAATCCCATTTTGATTGAACAGTTGTTGGGCCACCTTGGATATGATTCCAAAGCCCATGACTCTGAAAGAGTTGGTAGGGTCCAACAGAAGCCTGTCTCAGGATGTAATTAACAGAGGCGGGTATGCATGACACTGGTTCCTCAACTGCTTTACTCTTTTGCTAACTCTCAAGCTCAAAAGCACCTCAAAGGTCAGCAACTTGCTTGGTCCTCTTCTAAATTATGTCTCAAATCAGCCTGCCCAAACCTCAAGATTGAATGTAAAAAATGCCCCAGAAATAATAACAGAAATTAATATTCAAATATCTTCAAAGGGAAGAAATATTCACCATCTCACTTCACCGAGCATTTAAACTTAAGACTTACATGTCTTCAGGATAGTTTTGGGGGCAGGGGAAATCTCTGAGCTATTCTTATCCTGCAAGAGCATTTAAAGTAATTTCTCCTTACACTCTCATTAATTTTTAATACGTTATTATGTGGATGTCCATCTTCTCCTTTTGACAGCTTTTATTTTTATATCAGGCAAGTAATACGCTCAAAGTCCTTGCTTGCTATTCTGTGTATGGAAATTAAATCATTGCTTCACATAGAAATTGTAAAGAACACAGATCACACAGTGTTTACCAGACTGCAGCTGAGTACAGAATTTTGACTACTAAATCATCCCACTGGTAACTGGAAAGCAATCCCCATGGACCCCTTCCAATTCCCAGCTAATAATTATTGCTGGCTGTGCTAAGTAGCACACTGCAGCATTGGTACCTTTCAAAGAGTTGGTACACAACTTGTGTAACAGTAGGCAGAGGTTGGGAAAGTGAAGCTTAGGTCTTTATCCCTAATAAAAATACTTAGATGGATCTTTGCTGAAATTTAGGTGTGATTTAACCCACAGTGACTGAAGTCTTTAATCTAGAAGAGTGAGGTTTAGCAGCCTACTAATTGAGTTGTTGTAAAGAAATTCTTTAATATTTGCAGTTAACTGGAAAAAGAATGTGACTGAGACAAAGTACACTGGTTGTGTTTTAATCACAGGATAATAGCGTTGTTTTGTGAGGGACCTTAAAGATCTAGTTCCAACCCCCCTCCCATAGTAAGGGATACCTATTAGATCATGCTCAGAGCTCCATACAACCTGGCCTTGAACACTTGCAGGGATGAGGCATCCGCAGCTTCTCTGGGCA
>VZTH01005559.1:162770-218812 GCA_013397815.1 Aleadryas rufinucha
CCTCGGCCCCTCCCCGCCGGCCGGGGCCGCGCCGAGGGAGCCGGAGCCGGAGCCGGCGCCGCGCAGCCCGCGGGGGGCGATGTGACCCGGGCGGCTGGGCTGCGGTGCCGTGCGGGGCAGGCGGGCTCGGAGGGGGGGGAGAGCGGGACTTCGAGCCGGGGGAAGATGTGGCTGAAGCCCGAGGAGGTNAGAAATTGTAAAGAACACAGATCACACAGTGTTTACCAGACTGCAGCTGAGTACAGAATTTTGACTACTAAATCATCCCACTGGTAACTGGAAAGCAATCCCCATGGACCCCTTCCAATTCCCAGCTAATAATTATTGCTGGCTGTGCTAAGTAGCACACTGCAGCATTGGTACCTTTCAAAGAGTTGGTACACAACTTGTGTAACAGTAGGCAGAGGTTGGGAAAGTGAAGCTTAGGTCTTTATCCCTAATAAAAATACTTAGATGGATCTTTGCTGAAATTTAGGTGTGATTTAACCCACAGTGACTGAAGTCTTTAATCTAGAAGAGTGAGGTTTAGCAGCCTACTAATTGAGTTGTTGTAAAGAAATTCTTTAATATTTGCAGTTAACTGCAAAAAGAATGTGACTGAGACAAAGTACACTGGTTGTGTTTTAATCACAGGATAATAGCGTTGTTTTGTGAGGGACCTTAAAGATCTAGTTCCAACCCCCCTCCCATAGTAAGGGATACCTATTAGATCATGCTCAGAGCTCCATACAACCTGGCCTTGAACACTTGCAGGGATGAGGCATCCGCAGCTTCTCTGGGCAACCTGTTCTTGTGTCTCACCACCCTCATTAATGACAATCTGTGTTAATAAAAATGTAAAAGACAGTGTCAGAGGATTACCAACATAACATGCTGCAGCAATAACCATTTGTGCAGGTTCACAAACGATCCTGCCAACAGCTCAACCGCAAGCAGTGACAGATTATTTCTTAAAATGAGAAAAAAACCCGAACTGTAAAATTAAGAATCTGAGTTTTCCGTTGCGATATGAGGTTTCAAGCGCCGGCCTTTAAACATCAAAGTAAGTAGCTGCGGGCTCACGCTTTAGGCTTAGATCTAGAAGGAAACAGGAAAGCAGAGACACCTCTCACCCCCCCAACCTCAGTCCAAGTCCAGGACACCCCTTCCTTCCCGTACTCCTGACGGCTCCGCGGCGGGGACCTGCGGGGCATATGCCGGGGGTGCGAGGACCTGACTCAGCCGGCTGCGGTCCCGGCGGCAGGGCATCCTCCAGGACCCCAGGGTACCACGGAGCCCCACCGTGCTCTGTGTGGGGCTCGGGGCGTGCATCTGCCCCACGGGAACTTGGCCGCCCCGGGGCTCCCGCTGGTCGGGCTGGGGGAAGCGGGAGCGGCCTCTTTGTTCGGCCCGTGCACGGGTGGCCCAGCTCGGCGATAGTGCGGGGCGCCGCGGGTCCCCCGCCGCGGGCGGTGCGGAGGCGGCCGCCGGCCGGGCGGTGGGGGCCGCCCCGGCTCCCCACGAGTTGCCTGGGGAGCAGCTTCGCGTTTCTGTAGCCTTGAGCACCGCTGAAGCCACTTTTATTGTTACTTCCCCGCTGTCCCCTCCTGATGGGTTTCTCAGCGTGACTAAGGGCGGGCGCGGAGCCCGTCAGGAGGTGCGAAGCCGGTGCCCGTGGCCGGAGGATGCAGCTGGGGAGAGCCGCCGGGGGCTGCAGCCCGCCGGACTCGGCGGAGGTCCCTGGGGCCGGCGGTGAGAGGTGGAGGGATGCCGGGGGCACACCGTGGGATGTGCTATCCGTGCCCCCTCCGGGACCGGCCGCTACCTGCGGCTTTCCTCCCCTTTCTATAACGAGAGCTGTATAAATACATATAGGACTCCTGGCTTTTGGATGATACATGACATTACGGGGAGGGGGTTAATTCAATGTTGTGGAAAAGTGCATTCTGTGTTATTTTCTGCATTAATTACACTACGGGTTATGGTGGCTGTAGATCCGGCACGTTATATCCATGTGGCACTCCAGATACGTGTAGTGAAGGATATATACACAGAGAAGGATCACGCTGTACCCTCGCAACAGTGTGGATCCGTGAATAACTCCAGCGAGAATGATGTGTTAGGCTGCGCTGACGTTTTAGCGTAGGGAATTTGGGCCAAACTTTTGGTTCAAAGACAGCAGCAACTGAATTCAAATAAACAATGCTTTGGAGAATTAATATAGTTTTACAATGTAGTTCTTACTTAAAAGCAAACGAGACTGAATTGAATATTATAAAGTGAGAATTTTTAATGGTAGCTTATATATTTGAAAGGATGGTTCGGTATTTTCAGAATCAATATTTTCTATGGAGTTTAAGATGCTGCATTACCACGTTTGGTATTTATTTTATTAAAACCTTTTTTTTTTCCTGAACTATTGACCCTTGCCGTTTGATAATACTGCTTTCTGCATGGTTGCCTTTTTTTTAATTATTTTTTATTTTTTAATTTTTTTTTAAATCAGAGCTTATCCTACCTGTCCATAAAGTGCACAAAACTGAACTGTGGCTTGGTAGATCCCATGCTATCAATGTATCACTAATGAAATGGTAGTTTTGCCAGTGAGTTAAATGCTTAATCTCCTATTTTCTTCTGCCTGCCTTTGTGGAAGTCGGGCCACTCTTTTGTGACAGTAAAGACGAGGCAGATTAATTTTCAGAGTTAAAAATAGCCGTTTACAGCTGCTTGATTTAGGTCCAGGACAATCATGAGGTTCAGTTTCACAAATGTTAATGCCTCATGCCTGAGCTTTTCACTACAGAAATTTGCAAGCTTAAACCAAACAAACTGCTTTTCTCTCTGGTTAAGTTTCAGGTGAATCATTTTGCTTAATCTACAGTGCACAGGCTTGCTTAAATCTCTTTTGGCTGGCAAAGGAAAGCCACTCCTGTCTTGCACATTTTCCAAGGGAACCATAGATTCTGACAGTCTCTTAAACCATTTGGAAACGTTTGTATTTAAAAGGACTTAGAAATTTGAGTCCTAAAACCAAAATGCAAGAGTTAAGGAGCACTAAGCATAGCTGGAGTTAAAAGGATAGCGTAATTTTTTTTCAGAGTTTTTGCTTGCAATGAAGGAAATGGAGATGGGTACTGAGAAACAGCAAGGCTTTGCTGGTGTTTGCTTTCAGTGCAAATCTTACCTCCTGATTCTTGTTTTACATGACTATAGAGACACCTTATTAGTACCTGTCTTTTCCAAACTGGCGTAAGGGCAGTAAAGCTCTGCCATATTTCAGAGTATGGTCTACCAAGTGGTAAAGCCAAAAGTTAGAAGTTTTTGTTTGTTTTACTGGGGAAGCAAAGCTTAAGTGAGAACAATATCCATATCTGTTTTCCCTTTAATACCTTGATCCCTGGCCAATTGCAGTTACATTTTATGAAAAGGAAGAAGTTTCAAAGATGTGAAGATCCTGTACATGAAAGCATGAAAGCAGGTGCCACAAGAGAAGAAAATCTCACAGCTCCTCCGGGGAGGAGGCTGTGTATCCTCAGGCTGTGTTAGACCCATGTGGGATCAGCAGAACAAAACTCCCAGAAGATGAGATTTCACATGAGTGTAGATGAGGCGGCGGACCACCTGTGAGGTAATTTCCTTTCAGCAGGGTGGAAAGGGTGTGATGCCTGAGTTGCCCTTGTGCATGTTGCCCCAACATGGTATTTGCTCTGAACCTGTATGAGGACATCTGTTTTATGGCCCAATTCTTATATTTGCCTGTCTGTCTTTCTTCTAGGACAATTCTTTGTCCTTACTAGGGCATTTTAACCATTAGGTAAGAGTAAGTTAGCACAGCTGGAGGGTGTATTTTATGTGGATTTAATTCCTGAAGAATGGACTAAAGACGATTGCTTGCACAAAAGTGCTTTTTTTCCCATATCTGTGTTTCTTTGTGTACTGTGTTTTTGTCAGACGCTGAGCAGATGTTTGTAAGAGAGAGACTCTATTTCCTACTGTTATTTAATTTGTGTCCTAGGGCAGTTCCCAAATGCACACTGGGCTTGCAAGCAGAGGGTACAAACAGTGATGGGGGTTGTATTTAACTCTTCATTACTTGACCAGTCTCATTCTGGTTTCTGTCTTCCTTAGGGATATGCTTTTTCAAGTAAATGTTTAACTTGCCACTTCACTTGGATCTCTGCTTGACAGCTCTGCTGGGTCAGAGGCTTAATAAGGAAATTGGAAATGTTTAGAAATACTTTAAAAATCTGATTTATAATTTTTCAATTAATAACTAATTTGAAGTTGTAGATTTAAAAAAAATTATTTAGCTCATCGATTTCTGTTGATTCTGGGGTTTTCTTTGCCTAATTGGGGAACCCTTTAGTGATCCCTACAGAAAAGGCTTGCAATGTAGCCATGATTAACAGGTCAAAGTTAGCTGGATTTCATACTTGCCAATGTCTTTGGTTCTGAGGTTACATATTAATGATAAGCTTGATATGTCAGTAATCAAAAATAATGTCAAATGCCTTGTGGTAAATACTGCAAGATGGTTTAGCCTTTAAGTGAATCACTACTTTATTTTTATGAAGGGATGTTGAAACCTTCATGCACCTTCCTCTTTGATGATTTTTCTGCATTTTGACAGCAAACTTGCTTGTTCTGGGATGTGCTGGGAAGTATTTCATCATGAATGCTGGGCAGAGAGTAGTCTTCCACTCTTCCCAAGCAGCTAGTGTTGCAGTTTTTGTTTATACAGTACTTCACATTGCACACTCTTAGCATATAAAAACCCACTTAGCAACACTTGTGACTCTTTCCTTTTATAAATAAGGTTAAATAAGACCTTAAAATGAACTCTTGTTTCAAGCAGCTTTTTGTCTGGTTGAGATACAGTGCTTCTTTAATTTCTTCCTTGAAGTAGATCAGTAAAAGATTATGTTTTGTTCCTGTTTTACCCATGTTTTTAATTTAGCTGTGATATTTTTCCTTACTATTCTTCCATCCTCCATTTTCAGCTCAGGGTACTTTCCAAGCTGGATGTAGTTCTGCGTTGTTTGCAACTTGCAGAGGACAAACATTATGAAAGGAAATTAATTTTTTTTCAGCTCTTATAAAGCTTTCTGGTTCACAACTTTAAATATAAGATAATACACTGGCAGAAAAAAACATCTTCTTGTATATGAATCTAAACCTTATTATTACTCTAATAAAAATAAATGTGGTAAGTGTGATAAATACATTTCCAAGTTCGATCTTAGAATTTAATTTTTTCTTTTAAATAAAATTCTTGCAGGGCAATAGCTTTTGAACTCATCTACAGAGTACCTCTTGGTTGTGAGTGGAGAACTGACTAGTTGTGTGATAAGACCTTTCTTCCTTATTTTCCCTTTGCTTGGATGTCAGTTTTTTAAAGGCATACAGAGAAATGGTTATTGATAAGCTCTGGAAATTTTTCCTGGAAATTAAAAATTAAAAGATCTTTTGCTGCTCTTTCATACTCTACCATCCAAGCAGCCCTGTAATCATTGTCAATACCTCAGCTTTTAGTGGCCCTGCGCATCTCCCAAGGTCTGAAGTAAATAATTTCATAATGGAGTCTATTTCTGGGAAAGGCAGGAAGAGGACCACAGTGGTTGGGGATTCCTGCAACTCAGATGGGGACTTCATCTAGATTGCCCCTGTTCATTACATTGCAGCAGAAGAGGGTCCAAAATACCTGAAGACTTGGATTTTTACTACGGAATGCAAATGAGAATCCTCATAGTCTTTTTTACTTTCTGGAAGAGCAAAAGGCAAAATGAGTAGCATATTCATAGAATCATATTAAAAGATCTGTCCCAATACAGTCTTCAAAACAGCTTGCCTTTTTGTCATAAGATATGTTCAGGATACCAAAATAAGTTAGGCTCAATCTGAGTGCTAATGAAAAAAAACCCAAACCCAACAGAATATTTTCATTTTAAATGAAGCAGTCTGAGGAGAGGAAGATGCCCCAATATTGATGTTAATAAAGATATTGGTAGTGGTCACTGTCAGTATTCATGGTTTTGTTTCTTTAAGGCACAGCTCTCTGAAGCCTTGCACAGGAGAAGGAGAAATACGCATACTTTATTGAAAGCTTGGACTCTTGTCAAAACGTTATCTAGCCTTGCCCACAACTGGAATTCAGATCGGCAGGTTTTTTCCCCTTTTTTATCTCTTTATTTCACTGTAACATTTTTTCTAAAGAGAATGCATACTTACAAGCTCTTTCCCAAGAGGATGGCTTCTCTGTTACAGTGTTTGGCCAGGAGGTATGAGTCAGAAGGAAGGATAGGAGCAGGGTGCCAGGCTACTACCTGCAAAGCCAGGCACTCCAATTTCTGACCTGTGAGCCCCCTGAGCCATGTGTGCTGCTCTGTGTGTGCTTGCCCTTCTGGGGTGAGTTTCCTGTTCCTAAGCACCACTGTGGTGCTGAGATGGCTAAGGTGAAATGCAGGTGCTTGTGTTGAAATGTTAGCAATGTGTTAGGTGCTAATATTGACGGTGAGGAAGTACCTGTGCTTGGAAAGGAGGGGCTGGTTTGCATCTGCATAGGGACTGACCACCACCTTGTGCAAGACTAATCCAGTAAACAGCTACAGTGGCTTTTTATTTTCATGCTGTGGAGGCCAAATGGCACAGAAAAAGGCAGGAAAATCCTACAATGATTTGGGCTGGAAGTACCTTAATGGCCATCTACTTCCAACCCCCTCTGCCATGGGCAGGGACCATTCCCACTAGACCAGGTTGCTCAGAGCCCCATCCAGCCTGGCCTTCAACACGTGCAGCATAGGGCATCCACAATTTCTCTGGGCAACCTGTTTCAGTGTCTCACCACCCTTATAGGAAAAAATGTCTTCCCTATAAAATCATTGAGCATGTCTGTGGTGGCAGAGTTAATGTAGCACTTGTTTGGTCTATTCAGCATTATTTACAGCACCCATCAAAAAAGACAGAGACTTTTTTATATTGCCCCAAGTAGTGCTGCATATCTGAATAATTTACCGGGCTGCAGCAGCAGCTTGTATATCCCATCTTCTTGTCCATTTTCAGGTGGAAAACAGTTTCAGGTATTTTTACTTCTAACATGAGAACTAAAGCATTTGGCTCAGTGGCCTTCAGGGCTATAAAAATAGAACTTGGCTAGAACTGGACTGATGGCAGAGGACTGAGATAAGCAGCTGTGAGTGCTTTGCCATGGCAGCATGCCCACCTGGGAAACAGCCTGTGGGGAAGCGGCGCTGGGGAGAAATAATCGGTGCTCCAGGATGGGGATGCCATTTCCACCATTCCAGGAGAGACAGTACATAATTCATCTCACTTCTTCCTCCTGTGTGGTCTTTCCCTCTGCGTGTGGTGGTCTGACACAAGCACTCAGCATCACATCCAGAGTTATGGGAGTCATCGGGACCATGGGACACCCACCACCACAGTGAAATGCCTGAGCTCCCCACATTTCTCATGTCCACCTTCCCCAGAGCACTGGAATCTAGGCATAATGATAAAGTAATTTGTTACAATTTGTTTCTACATACCAGATTGAAAAAAAGTCCCAGTTCAACAGAAACCAATTTACCCGGTGGCAGTGTTTGATCTGGCAAGGTCTGCACTGGAAGTAATGTAAGGGCTTGGATGTTGGGTATTTTCCTGGGTGAGTGAATACTTGGAGCATTAGGTCTTTATGCTGAAATCTAATGTTGTGTGTGCTTATCTTTGAGTGTGGTGAGCCCTTATCATTTCAAAGGAAACAGAGCCTTCCTACAGCCGTTGGAGGAGACCTCCTTCATCCTTTTTCTTACGTACTTACCCAAATGAGTTTTGCAACACTTTTTTCTGGTGGCAGAAGCGTAATAAATACTTTCTAATGGGTACTGTATTGTATCAAAACCTATTTATATAATTCTGCAAAATTCAACAAAGTGTGGTTGCATTAAGCCATTGTCATTAGTGGCCTTGCATAACTGATAGTGTTATCATCCATCAGAAACATGGATTTTAGGGTGGCCTGAGTGAAAGTAACAACCTGCTAAACATCTGAGTTTTGAACTTTTAGAGAAATCAAATCAAGATTATATGAAAGATCTAGAGATGTCCCCAAACATTTATGCTGGGGGCCTCCACTGGCCAATAGTAAATTCATGGCCACTGCCCTGGGCTGTATCCTACCTTGGTGCAGCTCAAAAGCTTCCACCTTAGCCTGTAATGCCCAGGGCCTGGCACTCTCTAGGTGGGCTGTAAGAGGTGAGGATAGGGGCTGCAGTGGTCCTCATTGCATCTCAGCCCTGGGTCTCATCTTGGGCCACCCATGGGGTCGTGGTCACAAGTTAGGGCTCCTGCGTGGTGGGGTGGTGGAGGCCTGATGGGAGTCAGCTTCATAATCCCCCCATCCCTCTCCCAGCAAGGACATTGGTCCTCGGGAGAGCTTCTGAGATGCCTTGCAGAGCCAGGCAAGCAATCCGTGCTATTTGGTGCTGTCCCAGGAGTGCCCTTTTGTCAGGCTGAGCTTATCCTGGTTGGTGTGAAAAGCAGCTTTCTGTTCCAGCTGGAGCACGGAGACGGACGACAGGGGGTAGGGAACGGGTGCATCCACGTGTCCCTCCGTGTGTTCTGCCTGGTGGTGGGCTGTTCCTTCAGCCAGTTTGCTTGCCTCCTCTAGCATGGCTAATTGCTGCCCACTACGGCTCTTGTGAGACTCCAATTGTTTGCAAATCACTATGGGATGGAGGAAGCTGTGTGGAGAAGTGTAATTAGGATTCAGGGTGTGAAGCACTTCTCTGCCTCGAAGAGCCAAGATTAATTCTGTTTTATTGGAGCTGTTAGTTCAATTTCACTGTCCTTAAAAAACCCCAAACCTTTATTTTTATGATCATCTGAATTGTTTGATTTGTTCTTTTCTCCCAGTTCATGTGCCTAAACAGCTTAGTGTGATTCTTGCAGCTATTAACTCTCCTTGTAAAACTGCAGCCACTGGGAAGCAACCTGTACTGTTAGCTCTTTCCACTTCCTGGAAAGAGGTTTCTCCTTTACGGTAAAGTACAGCTTTTTTCAGACAACTGGGCTGATTTTTCCTTCTGCCCCCAGCTTTCTCTGGTGGAGCAGATGTAGTAAGCTGTAGTGAGCTTCCAAGGATGAATTCGAAGGCATGCTTTTCACTTCATGGTTTTGCACTGGAGCAATGCTGGTCTGTGACTATAATTGTAAATACCTCAATTTGGTGGTTTTATCTTACAAAAATAACCTAGTTTGATTAAAAAAAAAAGAGGGTATGAGTACATAAAACACGGCTTTGGCACGATATGAGTGAGTGTAGCCACCAAGTGCTCTTTTCCACATCCCTGCAGAGCAGTCACTGCAGTCCCTAGAGACCACGTGCTGCCATCCCTTTCTTGCCTTTGAAAGTGCCAGGTGCCTGCAGTCGAGAGAAGCCTCAGCTCTGGAGTCGCTGAGCATCTTGGCAATCTGGTTTGGGTCCTTGTATGGTGGTGGTGCTCTGCCTGTTTTCTTGGAAGGGCTAGATTTGGCAGATAGTCTGAAGTCAGATGTTGTTGCACATCTGTGTGGCTGAGCTGGTCTCAGGTGCAATGGAAATCTCAAATATTTTTTTTTCCAAACTAGACTTAGGAGAAGTGGAAGGACAATTTTCTTCTCTGCTTCAAACTTCTGCAGCAGTCAGTTTGTTTGTACAGTGACTAAAGGTGTTCCCCAGGATGCTGGAGATGCAGGCTGGACTCTGTCTTCTCTGTCACCCCTTTGACTTTGGCAGAGAGGGTGTAAGTGCTTGATTTGGGAGGTTCAGGGCTGTGTGGGAAGAGGTGCCTCTGTGTGTGCATCTGACCCACTGTTCCCCAGATTTTAAAAGTGCCATCAGAATTGCTTACCGACTCATTGCAGGTACTGCATGTAATTGCTTCTTTGAGCTACACTGGCTTTCATTCCCCACTTTGTAATGGATGTGTGAGTTCACGTTAAACAAAAGACCCTGACTGTGGTGACTAAATGTCTTACCTAAAACCAAGTAGAACTGGAAGGATAACAATGCTGAGTGTTGTGACACCACAGGCTTCCTTGTCACTTAGATTTAATTCTCCTTTTTTTTTTTCTTCCTTCTTCCCCTTCCTCTCCTCTCCCTCCCCGCCCCCCCCNTCCTTTTTGTTTTATTTTTTGGGGGGGGGGGAGGGTTTTATTAACTTACTAGTCCCAGACTCCTCTAAGTGATCAATCCAAGTCCCTCTGCCTTGCAGCATGGTTTAACTGCTGAAGTGACCACCCCATTTATGGGAAGGCATTTAGTACTTCTCAAAAATTTCCCTTTAACACCTTCAAAATATGATGGAGGTAGGTAGAAATCATCTTGCTGTATGTAGAGGGTGTCTTGCAGTGCTTCTTGAATATTGTCATAAAAGATGGAAATAAGAGATAGTTTTTCAGTTTGAGTTTCTAGTTTGAGTTCAACTTTACTCACCCTCTGCCCTGTGTTTTTTAAGTTTAAAATGATTTTTGAAATCCCATGTGGATGATTAACAGTGATTCAGGAAAGGAGCCTGCATTCTTTAGTTTGAAAGATACGGAACACTTTGTAGAAGTTACTGTTAGGTTAACTTAGTGTAAACATGTTCCTTTTCCTAGATTAGTTATGAACATGACACAAGATAAGTTGTAATGGGATCTTTTATCTCTCTGTGGGGGTATAAGAAACCATATCTTCAAAGATGAAGAGTAGTGCACTTTTGATAGTTCATTTGAGAACCTGATCCTTATAGAAATATCCTTGATTAATTTTTTTGTTTGTATATGTGTGAAGAAATGCTCAGCAAATTCATGGTGCATGATGTCCTGTTTGTGTTCTATTTGGTTACAGGCTGACCTCTGTAAAGGGGAGACAGTACCTACCAGTTGTAGAATTTCAAATTGTTTCTTGCTAATTTTTATACTTCAGTCTATTTCTTGTATTGTATCCATAGTGTGCATGTACATTTGATACAAATGGATGTGCAATTGGAAGTACAACAGGCTTGTTTTACTTGGAGGTATCCAGTTTTCTTTATTCAAGCAACAAAATATGCACAAAAGTAGATGCTTCAGTGAAATAAAATCTACCAAGTAAAGCATGGGATTTGTAGTGAGTTTTCCAGATACATTTTATAAATTTACTTCTGAAAAATATAGATAGATGTTGCCTCTATCTGAAATCCAGCTTCCAGCTAAAGTGATCACATTTATTGAGGAGAAGCATATAATTTCAGTAGAAAAGTGTCTTTCCACTTCTTCTATCTTCTTCTCCATATATGTCAAAAATACGCATATCACACCAGACATTTGCATGTGAATTTTAGCCTAAAAATATTCTTTCTGCATGAAGAAACTTGCACCTTTTGAGGAACTTGCAGTGTTCTGTCAGTGGTCTTTTGTGGAAGGCTTTGTAAACCCATGTCTGCAGCTTTCCATAGTACAGTTACTGTATGGTTAATTGCTTTTCCTGAAATATTTCTGACCTCTTGGGAGGTCAAAAAAAGACAAGAAGTTGGTGAAGTGGCTCATTAAAGGGGAAGAGCTACTCTGAATTACAAGTTCCTTCCAAAAATATTGTCCCATATAGGGTAAAAAAAAAAAAGGGGTTTTAGGAAGAAAACCAGGGTAGCAGTTCTCTTTCCCACCTCTGCTTCTGTTTCCTTTTCATTATTTGCTGTGCTGTAGTATAAAAGGTTTCACTGTTTGCAATGTGGAAGAGGTCTGCATCACCCTGACTGAAGGCAAGATGATGCATCAATATGTGAGCTAGAGGCTCTTAAAGTAATTTATCTTGCAAGCCAGATATGCTTTTGTTTTTCAAACAGATTCCATTTTATAAGAGACCCTTCCATGGAACCAAACTGTTTGGACATATTATGAGAAAGGTGTTTGCTCACAAGCTGGGTATTTTTCAAAGCAAGTTTCAGAATCAGTGTCCTGTGTTTTGTTTCTTCATTTAGGGATCTTTAGGTTGGTTGTTTTTCAGTGTTATGATGCAAAAGTTACCCTAAATGAATTATGAGGCAACTTACAGTGGAAAAAATTTTGCCTCTAGTTTTTGTAATTTTCTTGCTACCACAGTTTCAACTAAATTATCATATTAGGCCAGGGTATATATATTAGTGTTGAATCCTTTTCATGCTCTGCAAATGCACTCTTAGTAATCTCTTTTCCCCGTTCTCTACCTCTCTCAGTCTCTCATATGAAAAATAAAGGAGCCCCAAAACATGGGGATGGGACCCACTCTTTGTGCTTGTTCAACTTGAGCAGTACTTGCTCTCACTTTCCTTTGCTGCCCTTATGTCCCCTCTGCAGCAACCCCACTGCAATCCCTCCTGGAAGAGGTGGGGCAGGACAGGGCTCGCTGTCAGTCACAGTGATGGCTTAGAGTGATTTGTGTATGGGGTTGCTGTGCCCTTGCCAAGCCCTCCTAGGGGGGCCACGCCACCTGGGCTTTATTCTGGCAGGTATCCTGATGGGCCGCACTCTTTTTTCTTCTCTTTGTGTCTTAGTTCTGGCTCCACTTTGTCACCCTGAGTTAATATTTTAGCTATGGGTAGTTTAGACGAGGGAGGTGATTATTTCTTTGTACAGTTGAAGGAGGAATGTATTACAAAGAATACAACTTTCTTTGTAAAGTTGAAGGGTTTCTTTTTAATAATTTGTAAGCAAAATGGAAATTGGAAGCAGAAGTAAACAGTGAGAAGAGGAATTGGGTTTTCTGGTCTGTTATTCAGGAAGAGAAAAAGGAATTAATTTTGCATAGGCTAAGAAGTAAAGCAAAACTTTGCAGCTACTTCTGTGCTTTCATGTGTTTTTTCATGGTTTCTGAAAGAAAAAAAAGCTATTTCACAAATCAGATGTTCATTAAGCATTCTCTAGGGATTTTGGTAGCACTTGCTGTTAGTTGACTTTTTTCCATGACTTTAGTGAAATGAAAAAGGAATCTTTCTCCTAGGTCTATCATCAGGGGAAAACATGCACAGCACAGAAATTTCTTCTTCTTTTTCTTTCTCACGGTGTCTCAATTCTTCTGAAATTTGCAAGTTAAACCCTATTTTTGTTCTCTGCATCATTTGATGCTCTCTTACTGGCTTTAATCCAACTGTTTTGAAGACTGCACACTCAAGATGGTGCTCTGTTTTCTGTGAGCACAGCTAATTTGCTACCTTTTATACTAGGATGAGTTTTTATGCTTTTTTCTTGTAGTTATAGGAGAGCATTTAGCAATTTCAGATAGTATACATATCTTCAGTCTGCAAATTCAGATCTCCATTTTAAATAGATAGGTGTAATACCTGGTCACATATTTAAGTGAGAAGCAAACTGCTGTTGAAGAATATTTCACCGTACAGTTTTAAGGCATTTTGTGTCCAACTTCTGCTTGGTTTTGAAAGCATCATCAATGGTGTGTGTGTGTATGCAAGGAGGAAGTACTTAATGTAATTTTCTTTGTTCTCAGAAGGTTATTGATGCTGTTCCATGTGAGCTTCTTACAGCTTCTAGACCAGAAAGTGGTTGAAATGCTGTTTGGTTGTGTTATACTCAAATTAATTAGGTGTTGTTTGTTATCCAAATGAGAAGGCAATTAGGATGAAGACTTTGTAGGTCTCCATTATTTCCATTAATCACTTAGGTGATGGACTGGAGAATGCCATATTTAAAACAGCATTTGGTGCCAAGGGCTGGCAAACCTTTTGGAGATGGAGATTAGTTCCTTTTGTGTTGGGTTAATGGTGAAGGAACAAAAATACAACAGGTTGAAAAAGTTACACATGCAAAAGGAAAAAGAAGTATTGCAGAAAACTTCCTAGATACTCTAGTGATGCAAACAAACATGGTAAAGCTCACTCTCTACCATCCCTCTCCTTGGGAGATTGTGTCTCTGCAAGATGCCCAGGAAAATTCACTATAAAGCTGCCCTGAATTGCTATTTGTAAGCACCATAAACCAATTCTGAGTTACTTTAATATACCAGCTTGCAAATTATGGCATTTGGATAACTTTTTCATGGGTAGCTTGGTTTTGCCTGCTGAGGGGAATGGGTAGCAAGAAACTTCATCAACTTTAGGTGTCCTCCAGACTGGAAAGTTTTTTTTTGGGGTCAGCAATTGCTCCAGCTCTTCAAAATGAATTTTTCTGTATTGAAACCATGTGCTGATTTACAGTGGGATACTGCTGCAAGCTTTCTTGGATACAGCGGTATGTATGCAAGATACAGGAGGTGATCTTCCATTCTGCTTGTGCCTGAGACTTCAGTAGCAGTGAGCATCAGGTCCAGTTTAGAGTGTCATGCTTAAAGATAAGCTGGAGAAATTCCAGTGTTAGTTCAAGAACAATGAGTTGTTTGCAAAACACGACCCACAAGGATGAGTTGATTTGGGTTTCTTTAGAAAAAGTGAAATCATTAAAGGGTGGGAAACCATGATGTTACTTTTTCGTTACGTTGAGCATTAACATCAGAAGTGCCTGTGGCCAATTACTCTGCATGTTCCAGGGAGCAAAATTAATTTCCAGCAAGAAAATTTAAGATTGTGGTACTTGGCTTGTTTGTTTGAGGTAGGGTTTGTTTTATTTTTGGGTTTTTTTTTTTTTTTTGGTAAGGATACTTAATGAAAATAGTGGAAGAGGCTACCTGGGGAAGCTGTTGCATCTTGGTTGTGGCACGTTTTGAAGAACAGGTTAGACAAACACCACTTACAGCATAGGTGTATTTATCCATCTTCAGAGCGGGGCTGGAACAGTAACTTCTTAAGATGCCCTCAGGTCTTTCCACTTCAGTTCTGGGGTTATGTACATATATATGAGGCAAAACCAGAAACACAGAGAATTCTATATGCTTTTGATCTTCTGATCTGGTTTGCCTTTTGCATTCTGAGCACCTGTAAATCACAACATAAAACTGGGGAAGGATCGTTATTGTTACGTTCTGTATTTTAATTTTACAGCTTTAAATGTGAAACAACTTGCAGGCTACAGAAGTGAAAACTGGCATTAATCCTCTTTTCCCCCATTTTTCTTTGCAGGTCGCTTGGTTGGTGCCCTGGATGCCGTGTTAGACTCTAATGCACGTGTTGCTCCGTTTCGAATTTTACTCCAAGTTCCAGGCTCACAGGTTTACTCTGCCATTGCATGTGGTGAGTTATTGAATGGATCAGAAGTTTACTGGGCCATAGCTATTGGTGAGTCACAGACGGAAAACCCCAAACCAATTCTGAGCATGGTCAGTGTCTGCATGTCCAGCTCAAGGTAACCCCAGCTAGTTGTGTGCGTGTGGAAAGCTTGTTTAACAACCAAATTAACCTCTGGTTAAAATCACAGATAGGAAATAGGAAAAAGTGTTACCTAGGAACATTAAGTTTCTATGGAAAACTTGTTTAGCTGAGGGTGGTTTGCTGTGTTAATTTTCTCTGTTGCTACGTAGTGTGGTTCTGTTCATATGCATATCTTTTCTTACAGTAGTAGTAGTCCCTTACAGCAAGACGCTACTTAGTCTAGGCTTTCACCAACCTAGTCTTTCACTTGCTTACTGTGAAATGTCTTTGCACACTTTGCTGTAATAAAATACAACTGGAACATTTGGAAGATTGGGGAGGTAAAGTTGTTGGGGAGGGGCGGAATGTTAAATTCCTGATCTGTTATGCACTAATGCCTTTTGCGGTGTTTCTGCAACTTCTGAAAGTCAAGCTCATCTTCAGGAAAGTGATGTTGACATAAATTGCAGCAACCTTGCCATGACCCAGTAAAGGCCATCTAAATGTTCCATTCATCCCACTGTTGCTTGGCCAGTGTGCCGGGCTGTTCTTATTCCTTCTGATCCCACGTAAAAAATCCTACCATTGAAACTTACAGCAGTTTTTCTTCGGGAATGGTTCAAAGCTGTGACTGGGGAGCATTAGGAAGCATCTCTTTAATGAGAGGGCGGCCAAACCTTGGAACAGGATTCCTTCTGAGAAGTGGTTGATGTCCCACCAAACCTGCCAGTGTTTAAGAGGCATTTGGGCAATGTCCTTAATAACTTCAGCTTTTGGTCAGTCCTGAAGTGGTCAGGCAGTTGGACTAGATGATTCCCAAGATTTCAAGGAAAACAAGGAGGGCTTCTTCAAATGCATCAGTAAGAAAAGGAAAACAAAGGAAAATGTGGGCCTGCTACTAAATGAACAGATTGCCCAGAGAGGTTGTGGAGTCTCCCTTACTGGAGACATTCAAGAACCATCTGGACACAATCCTGTGCAATGTGTTCTGGGATAACCTTGCTTGACCAGGGAGGTTGGACCAGATGACCCATTGTGGTCCCTTCCAACCTTTACCATTCTGTGATTGTAAGAGATCCCTTCCAACAGAAAATATACTATTTTATTCTATTCTTTCTTATACAGATCAAGTGATGAAATAGTTAGGTAATGTGAATGTTGACATGTCATTGATAGTGTTTGACATAGTAGTCCTTTAAATGGAAGAGTCAGTCTGTATATTCATCCTAACCCTTTCCTCTGTATAAGCTCATCCAGCAATTTTTCCTTGGTTCAGCAGAGATCCCTCTCCATGTTGCCCATTAATACTGGGAATTTTTCCCTGGGCCAGATGTGTGTGAAGAAGTTTGCATAAAGTCTATTTGTGCTATTTTTGTTTTGGCTAGGTTTTCTTTGTTTTGCAATTGCTCTGTGCTTTCTATCCCTACTCCTCTCCTTTTTATATTTAAGTAATGCCATCTCATGGAGAAATTTAAGAGCTTCATGCTGTTACAGTCCTGTGATGAAGCCAGGTAGCTTTTGCTGGAGAAGTGTTGTTGTCATGGCTTCTTGATTATTTGAACGTATCCAGTACTCTTTTCTGGGGCTGAGCCTTGCCCCATCCACACTCTTACTGCACACAGAATTTGGTTCAGTTTTTTGCTTTTTGGTAGGTTTTTTTTTTTTTTTTTTTTAGGGAACTGCAAATGACAAACTTGCCTGGTTGGAATGACTAAGGATTTTACTGAGACAAACTTACACAATTAATGCTTTCTAAAATTCTCTTTGGCTCTTCTGAATGGATGCTCATCCCTGAGAAAATGAGATTTATAGTAACAGAGCGGAAAGCAGAGGGGTCTGTTTTGTGTGCTGCGTGGGTAGAACATACACAGTTGCCAGAGCTGCACAGAAATAAAGAACCATGGCAGCAGAAGCTGTTTGTGAATAATATTGCTGCTGTGAAACCCTGACATGAGTGTCCAGGGGAGCACTGGCAATAGGAGTCAGAGGAGCATCATCCCAACCCCTTCTTGGGAAGCTGGAGAAGGACATTCCCCATGCAAAAGTGGCCATTGCTGCTCACCCAGCTCTGCCCTGTCTGGGAGAGGCATTCAATGCAAACAGTGTTAAGAGTCTCTTACTGGCTTTGGAAGGAGCAGTGAGTCAAATTAAAGTTATGCTTTTGTATAGCGAGGGCAAAGAGCAACTCCAGGAACTCTTTCCAGTCTCCCAGTGTAACTCCATTGTGGATAGCCATCATGTCATTAGGCAGTTAATTAAAATGACATTTTGCATTGTGTATTGGCAGTCCTCTGTTCCAGGAGCTGGAGGCTTAAATGATAATATATGCAGAAGGGTCAGATCTGTGTTACAGACATATGCAAGTCTTGGAGGGCTGCTAGGGAGTCTGATCCCTGCACGGCTGTTCTGGCAGAGATGTTTTAATCCAGATGGTTAATCATGTTAAACCAGTACAGGAAGAAGAAAAAGAAGGCTAACCTCTCACCCCTTGTGTAGAGCCACTTAAAATTTTCCTTTCAGAAGGCTCATGGGCAAAACAGAAACTCAAGTCCCAGTCAAGCAAAATAGGTTTAAGGAGAGGGAGAGCATAGGATTTGGTGAGAAGTGGGTTTAAAGAAAAGATTCTGAGGAATGAAGCAGTAGTTAGACAAAACACTTGGCATGAGCAGATGAAGAAGGTGGGTAAAAGGTGGAATAAAATGCTGTGCAGAATATTAGCACAGGAAGAGGAATAAGAAATGGGAAAAAGGAAGAGATTGGCAATACTTGGGTTAAATCACAGGACAGCTTTAAACTATGAAATAGAAATTAGAAATGAAGAAGAGACTCTGAAAGTTGAGTTGGCCTGACCAAATGAAAGGGCCAAAATGATCTTTTGGTATTTGAACAGAATCCCTGGAGGCAGGCAGGAAAGATTGTAGGAACCCCTGTGGGATATAACTGCTGCCTGGGCTCAGAGCAGACCTAGCAGTGTGGATGCTAGTATGAAAGGGATCTTGCTCACAGCTTATTTCACAACAGGCAGCCTGACAGCTTGCCCATACACTTGGTATCTTCTAGATTGCTCAGAAATAAAAATTCAACTCAGTATTTGCTTTGTGCAACCATTTCAGTATAAAATTACTCTATCTCTGGTGTTCTTAAACATTTATATAATTTGTTTTCTTTACCTAAAGGGCTTTTAAGTGTCTCTAATTTTATGATATTTTAAATTTAAATTTAACCTTGATTAATGATATTTAAGAAGTTCCATTACAAGACCTTCCTGTTAGGGAAGTTAAAGCTTGAAAGGTTTTCCCTGCCAGTTGGCATTCTGCATGGAAAACAGAGCAGAGGGAAGTGGAAAATCCTTACCTAAATTTATCATTTTTTGTTGTTGTGAGGCAACATGATGCATCACTAATGTGCACACGAAACAAATCTTGAGATAATGGGTCTTCTATTTGGAATTAATTTTATTATTATATTCACGTGTGATTTATATGTCTCTTACATACAACTATTTCTCTTCTTTCTTCCACAAGCAAGGTACTAAGAGAAGCCTTAAAAAGTTTAATTTTTTACCGATAATGTCTAATTACTGACCAGTAAGGTCTGGAGGGGCCAGATTTTCCCTTGATGGCCCTGTATGGTGCCCGCCTTGCTATGACTTTTCTGTCATCGTATCATGCAGAGACAATTCAGTTTCAAGCAGAAAGAGCCAGAGCAAATAGGTAGTGAATGAAATATTATTTCTGGAGTTAGTGTGAACACATTACATTTAAAGAACCAGCAAACCCCTCAAATCTTTAGAGAAAGAAGCTTTAAAGATTTGAAAAGCTGTATTAGTCAAAGATTTCTGTTCGCTTTATTTCTTCCCCAAACTAGAAATGTGCTCTTGTAGAACCTTTAAGTGTTGCTGAACCAAAGTCTTTTTCAGGTACTTTATTATAGAGAGCTTTGTGTTCCTCTCAAAGTGTGTGCATGTGTGTGTTAAGGGAGGGAGAAAGGAAGATCAGGGACTTTTGGGAACAGGGCATAAATCAAAGGTTTCCAGTGGCTGCTTATGGAACATCATGTCAGAATAAGCTACAGTCTAGCAGCTCAGAAGTTTTGCTGGTTTTTCTGCTTTGACTTTTAATGCAGCATTTGCTGGCTGAGAGCATTCAAGAAGATAAAACTAAAAGCAGTAAAACGAATTCTCTAAAACAATGAGGTTTTTGTTTTTCTCTAAGTATACTGCTATGAACAAGATCTTTTTGACCTGTTTGCTACTAAGAATTCTGAGGTTGAAAGTTCAGTTTCTCATAATGAATTTATGAAATAGTGCATTTTATTATTTTTTCCCCTTTCCTTTAAATTTTATTTTGTAGGATTAGTTTCAATATACTATTTTTTGCTTTTCTAGGTGCTACTGCAGAGGAAATAAACCAGCACTGGGAATGGCTGGAACAAAACTTGCTCCATACTTTGTCTGTGTTTGACAATAAAGAAGATATTGTTAATTTTGTCAAAGGGAAAGTGAAGGTAAGGAAACTGTCTCACTTTCACCCTCTCCTGCCTGATTACACGTGGTTTATTAGAGGAATGTCATGAAGTTGTTGTCATTCATCCTTGGTTTTGACCATCTAAACATTACTGGTTTTCTATGTGGCTCTTGCACCTGATGTGGCCAGCACATGAAGCTGCTGGCTCACCACAGGGCTGAGATATGAGCATCCTTTGGAAGGTTAAAGAATTTTAAAAGTAAAGAAATTTTGTGACCACAAATCAGATTAAAAATAACAATGGCATATAGGGAGTAACTTAGAAAGCCTGGTGTCCTGAGCTCTGCTTTTAGTGAAATACGTACTCTAAGAGGAGCTTGGTGATGGCTGGTTGGGGGTGTGGGTTCATTAGTGGCTGCTGTACCTCAGGTCCTGCTACAAGCTTTTCCTTGCTAAGAGTTTTAGTGGGATGCTCCTCCCCCCATAACCTCTTTTCCAGTTTGGAAATTTTGTAGGAACATAATGCTTTTGGTGAATTTCTGCCTTGCTGTGAGCTCTGTGGGCTCTTAATCTGGCAAATAAGAGAACAAAACCAAAACACCACTGTACAAATCCTAGTTTTTATCCCACTTTCTTTAAAAAAAGGCATTTTGTCTTAAGTACACTGAAATACCAAATACAGTTAATCTCTCTTGATAACACAGTGACAGCCTGTTACCTAGCACAACACATACTTAAAATTCTTCAGGTTTCATTAGTTAAGTCCAGGTTTTGGACCCTTGCACCTACTGTAGACTTTTAGCATATTAGGGCTGTTTGGTAATTGCAAATTATACCAGGTGCTGTAACATATGGATTATTTGTCTGCATGGTGCAATGCATACTTAACTCCTTTGTTGTAATACCACTGTTAAAAATCTGAAATCTTAATTGTATATATATGTAGATGTTCTTGAAACCATGTTTGTAAGGGTTCCAAGCATGTCTCAAGTTACTGACACATCTGTCTGCATTGCTTCTTCATAGGTAAATAGTACTGGTCAGTATACACAACTGTTACTCTACTTTTGCTTTATATATACTAAATAAGAGCAATCATAAGCCATTAATCATAAACAATCATAAGTGAGAGTGTAGAGATATGGTTCTAGCAGACTCATTGAAAAAACTATATGTAAGGAAAAGAAGGGAGCTTTGGGAGCTTTCAAAATGTATGAGAGATGCAAGCACCAAAGAAATTTCTCCGTTTGTGAAAATTGCATATTGACTGGAATTTCTTTGTAAGAAAGGGTTGCATTATTAAAATTTGAATGGGTAGCTTGTAGCAACTTGCCTGAGTGTGAGTGCCATATCTTTATCCTGATATATGGTCTTGTTCCGGGCTCAGGCGCTGATTGCAGAGGAAACGAGCAGCAAGCTCGCTGAGCAGGAGGAAGACCCTGAGAAGTTCCGAGAAGCCCTGGTGAAATTTGAATCCAGATTTAATTTTCCTGAAGCAGAGAAGTTGATCACCTATTATTCTTGTTGCTGTTGGAAAGGAAAAGTTCCTCGGCAAGGCTGGCTTTATTTGAGCATCAATCATCTCTGTTTTTATTCCTTCTTCCTGGGCAAAGAATGTAAGTGTAAATGCATAAGAAATCTTATGCTGGGGAGAGATATAAATATAACTACATTTAAAAGCAAGAATAGCCAGGATTGTTATAAAAAGCCTAGTTCACGTCTGAAGTTTAGTTTCTGAGTTTTGAGTTGTTCAGGTGAAAAATCCTGTTTAATTTAGTTTTCACTTCAGCCTTTGTATTTTAATATGAATCCAGTAATAAAAATGACAGTGCAAGAGCACACATAGTTGTTAACTGGTTTTTCTTTTTGGCATAGTGAATCAATCTTAAGATGTAGCAGACCTCCTACAAGTTCTAAAATAGAGAATTTTAATGCTGAAAACTTTGAGTAAGGATGGGTGCCTCCCATAGGCAGGGAAGCAGAGTCACCACATCGCTGCAGGGTGGTAGGGGAAGGGCTGGTGGGGCCAGGGATGCCTGAGTCAAGCTGCCTTCCTGAAGATAGCCCAGGAAGTGTAAAAGGAATATGCCCTGGAGAACCAGGTGAAAATTCAGACCTTTTCAGGAAAAACAGCAGCAATTTAGGGTTTTGTTTGTGTTTCTGAATAGCAGTGCAATAAGGTCACAAGAACTGTGTCCTTGGGGCTTGTTAGACTTTCAGATGGTTCAGCAAGTTCTAAGGATTTGGTTGTGGTGTTCCTCTACAGAGAAAGAATTGCGTGAATGAAAAGTCTGTCAGAATAGATATTAGAAGGTAAAAATGAAAGTAACAGACTTAAAATGGTAAAAATGAATGTAGCCATTTAAACTCTATGGCATTTCTCTGTTTAGTAAAATTGTGCATAAACTTCTAGTCTTTTAAGGCCTGTTTATCTTGCTGAAACTTAAACAAGGTTAGCCACAGAAACCTATACTGCTGTAAATATAGCAATATTTGTCAGTTATAACAATTAGGAAAACTTTGCCATATTCCATTGGATTTAATATTGAGATATAGCTGTAGGTTTAAGAATGAAGTGCATCTTAAGAAAGATAGTAACTTTTAATTTCTAAGACTGAAAACATACAAAGACATGCTTAGAGCTGGAGGTCTTTTCTTCCCTTATGTTACTTCAAGTCAATTATTTTGTCATATCAGCAGAAGGTGGAAGAGTTATATTTGAAGTCCAGGCAAGTTTGTTATTCACTGTAAAAACAAAAGTTGAGTTTTGCTGGGAAGAGTAGAATGGAATTTCTTGATACATACTAGATACGTGATTTCTTGTTTAATCTCCTTGTTTTCTGGTTAGTCTTAAATAATATCCTTTGTCAATCATTTCTTCCTATTATCATTGCAGGTTTTCTGTCATTAAATCTGAGATAGCCAGTCTGCCAAAGCACACAAAGCAAAATGATACTTATTAATGATAGCTAACAGAGGAAGGAGGAGGGAGAGAGAAAAATCTCTTATATTGTTCCAAAAATGTTGTTTATGCAATACCACAGATTGTTAAATCCTAATGGAAATACAATATCATGCTGTATTGTTTAAGAAGAGATTTCTTCTCAAAAATTTAATAATATTTATTATGAAAATGCAAAAAAACCCACCAAAACCCCTTCAAGCAATTACATGTTAGCAACTTCTTATTTTGACCATGGAAAATACACTGTTCATTCACTGCTGTAGTCAGTTGCATTGCCTTTTGTGTTCCATTTGCATGGAAATGTGAGAAAACCCCCTGAATTTTCTTTCAGTTAAACAAACTTCCCTACCTCAGTGGGAAGAAGCATATATGCTGAAATCATTCCCACTTCCTTGATTGTGATAAAGCAGATTACTTCTGTTTCTAGTCTAGTGTTTGTCATGTTTATGAAATATTTGTGTTACAGGGAATAATCCAGATTTAATATAGTTCTGGTTGTTACTCTTTGAGAAGCTGATGCAGATTACATGCAGAACAAGTGATTCATTGCCTTTTATATTTTCAAGTAGCAGTCACAAATTAAATCTGGTTAAATCTGGTCTTGAAAATATTGCTAAGAAATCACATTTATTGTGTTCTTCAATACTGCACCGAGAAAAACCCCAATATATGAGTTGCAATAACATTAGTTCTCAATTGTGTTTTACCTCTATAAAAATCCCCCCAAATCGTAAACTGAAATCTTTTTATAGGCAAAGTGTTAAGTCTTCTGCTTCTGGCAAGTTTTTTCCCTTCTTCTTGTTTCATTTTGTGTTGAAGTGACCTGGAATGCCATATTAGAACCTGTTTTCAACTTCTCATAAAAGTAATTAACGGCTTATGTGAATATGAACTCCATGGAAAATTTTTTCCAGGACAAGTCCCCTTTTATCTAAGCCTCCAAGTATTTGTAGGATTTCAGAGGCTTAGATTGTCAGATAGCTTGAAAGGGCGTGCCAAGGTTTCTTCACATTTTTTAATTAAATGTATGTTTTTCTGAAACTTTGAAGACTTTGTACCTTTTATCAGTGGCTTGGGTCCCGTACAGTCTGTTGTGCTTTTCCTATAACCAACACTGCGGAGCCTTTGTGGCTCTGACCTGCCTGAAGAGCAGTGCTGTTGCTAAGGTGTTATTTAATCTTTCTTCCCTTGGCTGGTACAGATGATTTTATGACCATTTGCAGCAGTCTGTGCATGTTGATGCAGCTGTGCTTTATTTAAGTAAGAAAAAATGTAATCTGCAAATAATTATGACAGCTGTGGTTCATGTAGTACAGAAAACTTGCTGAGGGTAGCTCCTTAGGTAATTAATGATCATGGATAAGTGTCGTATATATATGACAATGTTTGTTATTACTGCCTTTTTATTGCTTTATTGGCATCAGGAGACCAGCTAGGGATGTTAGAGGGTGTAGTCTTGATGTTATTGGCACAGAGAAGTCTGGGAAGCTTCCAACAGTTGTTAAGAAGAAATTGAATCTATTTTAAAGCCCTTTCCAGCCTAATTTCTACCCAGAGATTCGTGTGAGAGGCAAGTAACATCCTGCAGTAATTATCTAAAGTAAGCTGATTCTATTTGCCCCTTGTATTTATTTAATTCAAGAGCTTTAAGTATAGAGAACGGTGTCCTACACTTGTTCTCTGTAAACAAGTCTGACTATAGTTAATGTTTAGGGCAAGATGTGCCTCTGCATCTTTTCAGTAAAAAGTAACCAAAATGGGAAGATTCCAATACCTAGGCAGCTTTTTTTAATGTCCTGTTATAGTAGTAAATACAGTTTATAGCAGTCTCCATGTGCAAAAGCTTCCTTTTGGATAAGAGTTAGCTTTATTTTAAAAGCTAAAGTAACTGTGCATGTAATTGGTTTTCCACCTGCCTACAGTTTTGTTTCTAGTAGATTACAAAGCCTTTCCCTCTTATCATTGTACTCTGGAGAGGAACTGTTTCTTCTGGTGGTAAGGAAGCAGGCTGCAGAAATGACTTGTGAAGGAGTTCGGAGCACAGCGTATGGCAGATGTTCTGCAAAGGCACCACTTCGCAGTCTAGCAATTCTTGTGAAGACAGTTAAAATTTTGAGGGAGAGATTCTGAAAAAGACTCATCTTATGGAGTGGGTGAGACTGAATGCAGAGTCATAACAGACATTTCAGCATGTGCTTGGTCTTGCCTGTAAAAATGTATCTCTCTCCTCTTTGGTTTGCTTTTTATTCTGAATTTGATTGTTTCCCAAATCTGAAAAAGGTAAGCAGAGTTTCCCACCCACTTTTGCTCTTCTCTTGGATTGCAGTGAAACTTACCATTCCTTGGGTTGAGGTCCAGAAACTGGAAAGAACCTCCAACGTCTTCATGACCGACACAGTCCGTGTCACTACAGCAAATAAAGAGCGCGACTTCTCCACGTTCCTCAATATTGCTGAGGCTTTCAGAATCATGGAGCAACTGGCAGATGTGACACTCCGAAGGCTACTGGATAATGAAATCTTTGAACTGGATCCAGGCCTGCAGGATCCTACTCAGATTACCAAGAGGTAAAAAGCTGAACTGTTGTATGAGCAGAGGTTTGATAGTGGGCTTCGTGGTTTGGTGTGTTAGCTGAGTAAGATTTCAAAGCTTTGTTTGATTGGATGCAAAAGAGACTTCATAATGTATTACGGTGTATCCAAAAGGTGCATTTTAACTTGTATGCAAGATACATTTTTCAACTTTATATTCTTCCCGTAAACAACACAAAGTTTCGAAAGTACTGTTCCCCATAAAAGGGAAGATTGTGGCAAGGGATATTTTCCATGTTCTCTGAAGAGCAGCATTATTCTCCTTATAATTTTGGTGATGTGTAGGCTTTCCTAGTGCCTTCAGTTCTCTAGAAATACTGCTTTTGATCATATCTGAAGCATGGGATTCCCACTAGTGTGATTGCCATAGCCAACTTTGCAAGCAGTTACAGAACTTAAAAAATACAGAGTTGTGATACTGCTATTGTCAGCTGTACCCCTTGCATCCCTGAAATGCATCTCTGCATTCCTCTCCCACTACAGAAATGCATTTGGCTCTCAGGGAAAGATTGATGACTATTTCTCTGCTGGTAGCACAGCACACAACTGTGTTTTATTTGCTGCTGTGAGAAAGAGGGAGGGAAGCTGCCCTGAGGAATTTTAGGTGGGCAGGATGGAATAGCCCAAACTGGAATTTGCCTGGGTTAAGGTGCTGATTTAAAATACTTCTTTTCTGAATGGGATGTGAGTGGAATGGTTCTCTCCTCTTGAATCATGCCCTTTCTTGCTCTTCCCTCCTCTCCCTCTGCCAGGGATGCGAAGGGAATCACCCAGGTGTTGCTTCCTGACTAAAACATGAGGAATGCATGGTATCATTTCCCAAAAAAAAGAGACCAGTAGCCATTTTATTGTTTCTGAGGGACATTTTTACAGTGGTGGTGGGCATACATCTCTGCTAAACACTTTTGCAAAGTTTCATAATGGAGTTTAAAACAATTAAATGGACTTCCTCTGCAATTTCATATGTACACACAGTAAGGAAAATCACTGACACCAGGATTTCATCCATGATGTTATTAAAGAATTCACTTGAGGTAACACAGCGGTGAGCAACCATAAACATCCTTGCAGGCTTTTTTTAATAGCCAGGGTTCCTTGGAATACAAGAGCTACCATTGGTTTTACACTATATGCGTAACTGATTGTTTTTAACATTGTAGGCTTTTGGCTCAAGAGATGTAGGGATATGTACTTTAGCTAATGTAGAATATAACTGTGACAGGTTGTATCTCAGCCCTTTTCCATGCTTTATCATCTCACCCTCCTCCTGCATTTGGTCTGAAAAGTTAGTTGCAAAAAAAGAAATCCAGAGGAGATGTAAAAAAAAAACCTGGGAGGAGATATTTTTCAGCATCTACTGATTTTTGTTATTGCCATTTGTCACTTCCCAAAATAGTCTTTGAATCAGGGGTACTAACTGAATGGAAAGAAAGTAAAATTACAGTTGTAAAGAAAAGTTGTATAAGTGTAGTAATATGCTATAATAAGGGGCTCTCAGGGAATCAACTTGTAAGTGCCTTGTGGCATTTTTGAAAAGTAGTGTGTCTATTAACAGTCAAGCAAGAGAAACGTTCCCACACATTTATTCAAACAGGTTCTCTCTCTCCTCCCCTCCAACTAAAGAAGCAAAAAAAAAAAAGTTAAAGCTACAGAGAAGAAGGAAGGACAAAAATACATTTACTGGAGATTTCCTGGTCAAGATGTTCTCTAACCTGTGCTGGGACTTGGGATGGCAGAAAGGAAAACATGGAAGATGCCAAAATCCCATTTCCTCTGCATGAATTAGGTAGTGGTTGGATAAGTTGCTGTTTCTGGTGCCCTTTGTCCCACTTCAGCAACCACTTTGATGTAAGGTGATTAAGCAAGACTGTAGTTTGAATAGTGGATAAACTGGTTTTTAGTGTTAACATGTTTGGGGGGGGATGTTGTACTTTTTTTGGTGTATGAAGCTTTTGTTGCTGCTTTTTTTCTTGAAGCCATTGTATTACTTTAAGAACAATTACTTTCCTCTCAACACGTTCCCTCTAGTAATTGTCATTGTTAATTCTTGTACATGATTTGGAAGCAAATAATTATCTGTGAAAATGAAAGCAGACACACACATCATTGGAACTATTCCAGCTCTGACAAATTAATGAAGTTGCTGTAGATGGCTTTTGTTTGTTAGGCTTTCTTTTGTGAGAGGCTTGTTTAAATATTTTTAATTTGTAAAAAATTATATTTTCAGTGCTATCATGATCTGTATATTCTGCATCTGAAAACCATAAACCTTTGCTGTTCCTGGGGCTCTTGGGGTCATCTTGCTGAGCAGTGGAGGGATGGGACTCAGAAAGGCCATGGGATTAGACCCACAGCCTGTGACACAAGTTATATCATGGCCAGAGTCAGACAAAATTCAGTATGCAATTTTTTGTGCTGTTTAATGAAATGATAGGGCACAGAACAATGGATTACAAAGAGATTAATGGCAATTGAGGTAATTGCCATAAAAAGCAAAGTAAAGCTGAGGTGTTTGGTACCTACAAATGCCATTTCTTGCAGACATATGTATGTGCCATACAATTTTACTGGAACACATATAGTAACTGTCTTTTCTTTTTTAAAAAGAAGGCTGGAACAGTCTCTGGTATAGGTTTCTTGTACTTTTAATTTCCATCTCTTTCAGGATGCAAAAATACCCCTTGCATTCTCAAATGTAGTGAGAAATTCTCCAGACCAGAACCGACAGTTTAAAAGCTTTAGTGCTGCTGTCAGTAAGGTTTCAAAAGTGTGATATGTTTTCCCAGGCTCTAACCACATCAGTTTCTTTTCTTCATGTTTAACTGTGAATTACCAGAGAGAATGACTTTGCTTCATGTGAAGGCAAAGAAGGTTGTTAACACTGATCTAAGCTCAATGGAAACTGTTTGAAGTATCCTGAGTCATAAATGTCACTTCAGTCTGAATTTATTTCTTCAGAGAGGGAATCTGAGAATGTAAACCTTGAGCAACAAGGAGAATGTGACTAGAAAGAACCTCCTTTTATTGCATCTCTGTGGTAAAAGGTAGGGTTTGGGTTATCTCTGTGTGATTACCTAATGTGTTTTTAAGGATTTGCAGTAATGGGCATATCAGGATCCATACCAATACTTCACTGTTCTGTCATTTAGAAGTCTGAGGTGTAACTTCAATCTTTTGCACTTTTTGAGTCTGTCACTTCTTGTTCTGCCCAGTACTACTGAAGAGATTGGATGTGCTCTCTTTCTTTAGAACAATCATTTGTGTATTTGGAGGTTGATGTGCATCTCCTTTCTCTTTTTTTTTTTTTTTTAAGCTGCACTGCCAGGGTTTTCTCATCAGTGCGGATTTTAGCCATTCTGGTCACTGTTCGCTAGACATCCATCACTGATGCCATGTGGGGGCGGGTGTGCGGTGGTGGGATATAGGATTGCCCCGAAACCTTGCCAGTGCTGACCAGGGCAGGAGCAGTGTGACTGAATCTGCTGCAGTTCTGGGACTGCCATGCTGCATCTTGGTGGCCATGCACTTCTGCAGCCCAGCACAGTGTTCCTCCTTCTCCTGTGAGCATGAGGCTGTTGGCTCTTGTTAAGCTTGTGATCCTGTGTAACCCCAAGGTTACACCCCAAGGGATGGCTCCTGGTGGAGTTCATCACCATGCTGCATTTGTGAAGCTTATGATGTACAGCTGAAAATATTTGTAATGCTTTTTTTCCCACAACATCCCTTAAATTTATATATCTGAACCCGATCCTGTTCATATGTTCATTAGCCTCTACCAGCCTTGCTTCAAGTGCAAGTTTAGTAACAGGCTCTTGATCCATCACACAGAGTGCTGATGAAGACATTGAACAGAAGCTAATCTAGGACAGATTCCCAAGGGGGTCCCCTTGATACAACCTTCCAATTTACCAGGAAGCCCTGAAGGGGTTCTTTTGAGGTACTCTTTTGCAACTGGCTTGGTAGAACAGTTTGTCACTTCTAGTTTTATTAGTTCCATGAGAGGATATATCAAGATTTCATAAATTTTGGCTAAAACATTCATTGCAACTCCTTCATCTACAAGTCTAGTGTTCTGCTGTGTAAGGGAATGATGTTCAGTTTACATGTGTCCTGACAAGTCCGTGTTGGCTCTTCTCAGATAACATCTTCTGGCTTGCTTATAAGAACCCTTTTTTCCCGCACGAATTTAGCAGTTCTTCCAATAAACAAGACATATATTGTTGAATGTGTTATTTCCTAAGTGTCTGACTTTCTGGAGTCTGAATAGCAAGAAGAATCTAGTAATCGGTCTCTTAAAGCAAGAGGTCAACAAGTCTGTTTAGATTTTAGATAGGCAACAAGTGACTCAGCAGAGCTAAAATCTTGCCAGGTTGGCTTCTGCTGGATTTAAAGCGCAGAAAAACATTTGACAGTGAGGACAGCATTTTAAGTGTCCTGATGCTTTTAGGCATTTTGTTAGTCTTGTGTGTGTTATTTCCCTTAATTTAAAACTCTTGGAAGGTAACGTGGGGGTCATGCACAAGGACTTATTGCAGTTCAGGCTTGCCGTTCACTTTGAAGCGCTGGAGTTGGAGGCAGTCCATGATCCCATAACATGCAGGTTGGGAGCTGCACTCAGAAGGAATTGCTGAGTTTTTTGAAAAGTAGGGAACAAGTCAGTTGCATCTTCTCACCTTTTATTCTTCTGATGCTTGTGTAAATACTCAAAAAACATTGTTTTTACATAATGATAGCTTTCCGTTTTTTAGTTAACTACCACTCATATGCTGCATTTGCTTAAAAACCAAATGGACATGGAAGTTGTTAAGCGAGAGTAGAAATTTTCAAACAGGTAGGAGTGCAGGTAGAAAGGTTGTATTTCTGTTTGGCTTTGGAGGTATTGTGAAACTCTAAATGGAAGCTGTGGGACTTGGTGATGTGGGCCATCTTTGTTGTATTATATTTAAACAATTGCCTGTCTCGTTTTAGGAGCTAAATTTGTTTGTGGGTTTTTTAGAGTTGTTGGGTTGGGGTTTTTTTTAACCAACTCTAATTTTGTTTGGCTGTGTTTATGAAGGGAAGTCTTTAAGGCCTAGAATTTGCTTGCTTAACAGGAAATATATTTGTGGTGTTCAACTTCGGAATAAAACCTCTTGTTTGAGCCCACAGTGGTAGGTGCTGACAGCATCTCATCCCTCTGCTACCACTTTTCATTCTGGGATCCCTCCTCCAAGCAGGCTGGCCCATTTCAGCACTTGTTTCTGGGGCAGTCCTGGCTGTGGTGTGGTCTCTGTGGTGTCTCTGTGTGAGCCTGTGTGTGAGTCATGGGGGGACAGGCAGTTCCAGGGATATTGGGGTTGGCAGCCTTCCACAGGTACAGGGTGAGTGGGGGTGGGCACAGTGCTGGTGAATTTACTTAGTTTCAGATGTGATGAATGTCATTCTTCTTCAGCTTAAAATCCTGTGGCTTGTCTGAAAGGCTCTGCACGTGGAGCCCACAGCCCCAAGAAATGCAGCAAAATCTTGAAAACTCAGAAGCTTCAGATTTTGGAGCATAGGAAACAGTCAGCTCTTAAATAACAGACAATGTGTGCTTCAGTAGAGGTCCCACTCCTCTGTATGAAGCCTCTTTTCACATAAAGGTCGAGAAATCTTCACAACCAACTAGATGCAGGGAGACTCTTACCTTTCAGCACAATAGCAGGAGAGCACAGCTCTACCAGACCTGACTGCAGATGCTATCAGCAGCATTCATCTGTGCTGTGCAGAAATGGAAAAATATTTTAGTGGTGAGTTAACTAGGAGGCATATCCTGATCCAGCTTTGTCACAATAGCAGATCGCTGCAGGCACTTATCAGAGTTGCTCTCGCTGTGGAATTTTAGTTCAGGAGCAAGCTTTTTGTCTTTCTTCACAAAGAGGGTTTCTCTTTGTTCTCTGTGAAAAAACAGGAGACTATTTGTCTGCTTTCTCTGGATAATATTATTAAGGAAGATAATGCTTGAGAAGGAAACAGAAGCTGAACACTGGTTGAGCGCATTCTGTCTTTTCTGTTGCTTGCAGATACAGATCCTCCCTTCTCAGGTCTCAGTTTGTTCTGGATTGTCTTTCTCCCTGTTTCACATGGTTGTTTCTTTTACTATGGATTAAACTAAGCTAAAAGAAACCCAAACCCGAACAAACAATTGATTTACTTACTGAGGCAGTGGCTTCATTTGTCTCAACTTATATTTTAACAGCAGGGCTGGGGTAGAGGGAAGGTGTCTGCAGAAGAAGAGGGTAAAGGAAGGAGTGGAGAGGGGATTTACTGCACCAAGGTGCCACTCCCTGTTATGATTCAGCCCACGCTTTAAATTCTTTCAATGGCACAAAATCAAGCGCTTTTTTTGCTTTTTTTTTTCCTAAGGTGAATCATGCTAGGAAAAAATTACTTGTAGTAAAGAAAATTATAGAATTTAAGCCCTAATGTTTCTGGAGCTGCTGTTGGTGAGCTAATAGCCATGGCCTGTTTATAATGTAATTGCATAGTTCTTTAAATTACTGCAGGCTTCTTCATTAAGAAAGGAGAAGAAAAATAAGTCCCCAATGCCAAGTCTGTATAACCATGGCTCAGTAATGAAAGTTTCATTTATTTAAACTTTTCTCTCCAAATAAATGTGGATGGGTGGCTGGAAGGAGGCCAAGTTCAAACTGAATGTGGCTGGTGCTGTTATTCCCAACTGAGTCTGTAAGTGACCTGAAACTGTTTTGCATTTTGAAACTGTTCTGAGGGCTCTCTGAGGCTGATATCTCTGCAAGTCAAGGATTCCATCATGTAAATGCCACCATCATTAGCACTTCTATTATTGACCACTTTGGAAGTACTCATTGAGCAAATGCATTACTTTTGGGTGCAGGTGCAAGTCCCTGGTGTGATGTTGGTAACGCTACTGTGAAGGGAAACAAGGAACATCAAGCTAATCTCCATTGCTCAATATATGTTCACCAGATGAAAGATTTAGTTATCTCCTGGGCACTGAAATGTGTAATTCTCTCAGTCTGTAAAGTCATACAGCAGCTATAGAAAATGCATGGTTAAATGATAATTAAAAAAAACCCCAAACCACTGAAACAGCTGATTCAAATTAGTGTCCTTTCCCTTCCTAGTTACTATAGTAGTTGCTTTGGACCTTATTGTTAAACAAGCAGTTGTTGATAATGTTTTTCTTTTAATGTATTTCAAAGTTGCTTATATAGTGCTCTGTTCACATAGGCACTGAAGATTGCTGTGCACGGTGTTTTTATTCTGTATTCCTTGCTCTTGGTGAGGCCAACAAGAAAAGTGAAGCTCACACTGTATGTCTTGGCTTTCGGGATCTTGTGATCCTTTCTTGCTGCTTTTTCTTAAGGGATCTTGAAGCCAGAGCACAGAATGAATTCTTTCGGGCCTTCTTCAGATTGCCCAGGAAGGAGAAGCTGCACGACGTTGTGGACTGTTCTCTCTGGACACCGTTCAGTCGCTGTCACACGGCGGGGAGGATGTATACTTCAGACAGTTATATCTGTTTTGCCAGCAAAGAAAATGGCTGCTGCACTGTTATCATCCCACTTAGAGAGGTAGACTTGTTTGTTTGTTTCATTTTGGGTCCTTATCTGCCTTTTTCTGCCCTAAGCCTCCGCTGCCACTTGACTTATCTGCAAAGTATTGTTTGATGAAAAAGAGTAGGATGCTTGTGTGTATCCTGCCTACAGGATTGTTGTACAGCTTGTTCTGGGATTCATTAGGGCCTGAGCTCCTAAAAATACAGGTGATTTAACACTAGCCTCAAAGTGAAGTATGGACAGGTAATGCAGCAGGACAGAACAGTGCAAAAACAGTCTGCTTGGTCCAGGACTTGGACAGGGCTCCCCTCCCAGCTCCACAAACACGTACATGCAGCTTGATGTTGATGGAGACCAGCTCGGACCCATTCCAGCAAAAGCTTCGTTGCCTGGGGTCAACGCAAGTGCCGAAGCTCTCCCATCATAGACAACCTCTAACAAACCTGTGGATAGTTTGTGAAGCTGTAGGGCAGAGAGAAAGATGGGATGTTATGGATGCTGTGATGAGCTGACAAATTTCCATGAAATCAAGAGACGAATTTAAATGGAGGGAGAGCACAAGGGAAGGTGGTGGGAGTAGAACAGGAGAAGGAAGCTGTCAGCTAACACCTGTCTGATCTGCTGTGAATACAAGGCTGTTATGATCTCTTAATTAAAGCTTTCCTTTCATCCTCGACTAATAATAGAGTAACATCCAAATCATATCCTAACTGTAGCAACTTACCTTCCACTGTTGCAGAAACAGAAAGCAATATGAGAACAGTGTTGTATACTTAATCAAAATTAACAAAACAACTGTTTTTCCCCATCTTCAAAGGTGGGAAAGTAAATTTCCTCCTCCACCCCCAGAATCTGATCAAGTTCATCCTTTTATAAATCATTTCTTTAATCATACACCCCTTTCTTATCTTTTCCCTCAGTCTGCTGTTTAGAAGCAGGATGCAAATTAATTTAGGGAAAAAAAAGGTATCTGGGATACTTTTTGGTATCTGCTTTGAGCTTCTAAAGAGACCATGAACTTCAGGCAGTAGGATGTGTTTGATCAAGGAAAGCCAATATGAATAACCACATTTGAAGCGTGCATATGAAATGCTGTCTTTGTACGTTTAGGTACATGTAGAATATTTGAAGATGTTTCTGTGGATGTGGTGCCTAATGTATTTTCTCTAATGTCTCTGGAAAAGGTAATCAGTATAGAGAAGATGGAGGACACAAGCCTTCTCCCTAATCCCATCATTGTTAGCATAAGGAGTAAGACAGCCTTTCAGTTCATTGAGCTGAAGGACCGGGATACTTTGGTGGAGAACCTGCTCCAGAGGCTAAAAGAGGTGAACTCCAGCAACCCACTGCACTGCAACAGCTTGCAAAATAACAATCAGGTACTGAACTTTTATTGCATTAATAATTCAATGTGTTTATCCATTATTCCACTGTCCTGCCTTCTTTGGGAAATTGATCTTGAGCCAATGCTTATCTGATACCACCTTTAACAACCTGCCTGGTGGGATGGAGGACACTCACAGCATAGTTGTGATTGACATGCTGGGGAGAGAAGGGACTGTGGTGGGCATCTGGGCTGCCCTTCACAGAAACGTCAACAGTGGAGGAATGGGCTGATAGAGACCTCACAAAGTTCAACAAAAGCAAATGTGAAACCTGGCAAAATAAGCCCATGTGACAGGAGAGGCTGGGGACTGGCTGGTTGGAGAACAGCCATGTGGAAGAGGTGGAGGAGTCATGAACAAGTCGAGCTTGTAAGTCAGCAGTGTGCTCTTACAATGCAGAGGGACACCCTCATATCAGGTTGTACTAGCAGGATTGTAACCAGCAGGTCATGAGATGTTACTATTCCCTTTTAATTCAGCACTTATGAGGCTCATCAGGAATACTGTGTCCAGTTCTGACTCTGCTCCATTACACATGAAAAGCATTGATAATTTGGTGTAAGTCTAGTGGAGGGCTGCAAGATGGTCAGGGGCTGGAGCACATGCTTTATAAGGAGAGGTGGAGGGAGCAGGGTTTCCTCAGCCAGTCTTCTGCTAGATAGTGGGGAGTTGGAAAATGGAGGCAGACTCTTCTTTGATATGCCAGTTGAAAGAAAAGCAGCTACAGCCTCAAGATTTAGCAAGAAAAAATCCGAATATATTTAAAGAGAGATTTCCCCTCATGGTCAGGCAGAACTGGACCAGGCTGCCTGGAGAGGCTGTGCACTCTGCTTTCCTGGAGCTACTCAACTTGACTGGGCACTGACCTCAGCAACCAGAGCAGAGGGGTCCTGTTTTGAGCAGGGGCTTGAAAAAGATTGTCCTTTCTAACCTAAATTGTTCTGTGATTTTGTCTTTCAAATCCTAACAGTAGAAGACTGTTTGGTAGCTTGTCATCAAGGACACTTAGAATTGGCTAACAACTTCTGTTTTAAAGTAACAGCCCTTTTCCTGACATGCAAATGAATGACAATTTGCATAAAGTCTTGGGTAAGACCTTTCTTCCTGAAAGGTGTTAAAGATTTGGATGCAGAAGGCAAAGGGTAACCCAGCTCTGTGTCTTGAGGACAGTTGAGGATGTAGTTGTTAGCCTTTTCAGTCATTACCACTTTGATTCTGCATTGCAGAACAGCCTTGCCTTTGGATCCATGTGCACGCTGGGGGATGACGAGCCTGCATGTCTGGGAACAGAGACTTCACTAGGGAAGGAGAGAAGTGAATGTGAAAAGGAGAACAGTTACTTGCTCAATGCAGAAGCACTAAGGTCAGACTTTCATCAGTCAGGAATGTCAGGCCTTGATTTTGGAAAGGTATGTAACATTTGGGGGAAGCTGTAGGAGTTTTAGGTTTGGTTTTGTTTTTAAAAAAGCTGGGGTTACATTCAGACAGATAGTGCCTTTTTAGTAAAATGCACTCTGTATTGGTTGGAGAAGTTAGATATGGAATAACAGCTTTTCTATTTACTTGGATTTTTTCTTCTCCTTCCCCCCATTTCGTTCTGATGAATATTTATCATTTTTCTCCCTGTGTGGTGAATTAGATAGCAGAGTGGGGAATCCCTAGAGCAGGCTTCCCATTTCCATTGGTAATGGAAATACCTTGTGTAATTTCTAATATGTGAAATGCTTTTGTTTATCAGTTCTCATGTGCACATGATCATTTTTTTGAAATACATCTTCTTGTTCCCAGTCTAGGGAGCAAATCAAAGAGAGCCTGTGGGATGACCATTTTGTAGAGTATGGCAGAACCGTGTGCATGTTTCGCACAGAGAAAATCAGAAAACTTGTTGCTATGGGAATTCCTGAATCCTTAAGAGGCAAACTCTGGCTGCTTTTCTCAGGTGGGCATGCTTAGAAATGTTGGCTGTAGGCATCATGATTCTGGACATGGTAAAACATTCAGGCAAGAAATCTTCCAAGGGCAATTAAATGTCCTTTACATGGAACCTGTGATACTACTTAAGGAAGAGAGATGATCTGAACTGAACTAATATATGCAAGGAAGTACCCAGGTAGATCTGTAAAAGTTTTATCTCAGGATGATATCATATGATGTGCAGAAGAATCAAAATAGCATCTTTGTAATCTATGTAATTTAAAATTAGCATCATGTTTTCATAAAACAATGTTCATCTTCAAGCAGCAATTAGATTGTAGCGTAAATATTGAGTTAGCCCTAGACAAATCAGATTATTGCAAAATAATGACAATCTCAAAGTTGGCAGACCTGCTCCTGCTTCTCGTTGAATGTTGGCAGGGCTTACAGAAACCGGAGATGGAAAAAACAACTCATTTCATCGACAGATATGGCAGAGCCAGAATATGCCAACAATATGATCTCAAATTTAGTCCTTAATCCAATATATGGCGTATTCAGACATTTGTAAATGTGGAGCTTTTCCTCCTTGAAGGATGTGAACAGTGCTGAGTACATTTCTCCCAGTAATATGTGTGGGCGGTGAGACACTTGGAAGGGGTTGCTCAGAGAAGCTGTGGATGCCCCATCCCTGGAAGTGTTCAGGGCCAAGCTGGATGAGGCTCTGAGCAACCTGGTCTTGTGAAAAGTGTCCCTGCCCACAGCAGGGGTTGGAATGAGGTGATTTTTAAAGTCCCTTCCCATCCAAACCGATACTTTCTGCTGGAGATGTCTTTTGCTCAGTGAAGGTGTTTTGAATGATGATGTGTCATGTAAGCTTTGCTAATACTTAGTTTTCAAGACATATTCTGCTAGGACTTTTTCTTTTAGGTCTGGATATTCACAGACCTTGAGGAAAACCATCCTGCTTATACCCTTTTGAGCAGTAATTCCTACAACACTAGGTTTAGCATCGTCCTTATCTACTCCCATCTTCCTCTTTCTCCCTTCCTGCTGCCTTCAGATGCCGAGACAGATCTCGCCTCACATCCTGGGTACTACGTACATTTGGTGGAGGCATCCATGGGCAAGTGCTGCATGGCTACAGAGGAGATCGAGCGTGACCTGCACCGCTCACTGCCTGAGCACCCGGCCTTCCAGAGCGAGACGGGGATAGCTGCCCTGAGGAGGGTGCTCACGGCGTACGCGCACAGGAACCCCAAAATAGGATACTGCCAGGTGAGAAATTCCCAGTGGGATAATGCTCCCTGCTGCTTCTTCCCCTTCTTCCCACTCTTTGTTATTCTCTTGAGAGTGCTTTTAATGGTGCTTTTGATAAATAATGTCCTTTTAGTTAGGAAAAGTACATAATTTTAGATATTAAATATTATTTTTCCTTGGAAAACAAGTACATAGGCTCACCAAAAGGCTCTGTCCTAACAACAATATTCCTTCAGCATTTTGCAAACTGCATTTATAGTTGCAGGAGGGGAAAAAATGTTTCTGATGCTTCTGTTTGTTCAAAAGTGCATTTCTTGGACAGTACTTGGAAGCAATGCAGGACAAACTGGCCTGCACAGATGAGATTTATGTAGTGCACTGGAGCAGAGGCTTAATGAACCTTTCTGCCACTTTCTTTCAAAATTGATGATAAATGATGAAAGTACTTTGTCTAGCTGGCCAGCTCCCTGAATTCTGATTAACATCAGAGTGGTCCTGATACTGGAATAGGGGGCAGTGAAAGCAGCCCCAAAACATCTTGCAGTATCAGATACCTGCTTTGTGTCTTGGCGAATCCAGTATTGTGCTTTTGTCCATTGTTTCCTATTGCTCTTATGAAAAGCAGTAGATATAAGCTTGGAAAACTTGTCATGCCTTTGGATTGCAATTATGTATTTGCTGTATATTCTCTCTTTTTCTTGCTGGTATTTTTCTTAGTTCTTTACATCATGTTAGGCTACTTTTCTTTTTATAAAAATAGCCACAGTTGAGCTTTTGTCAGTAGGATTTGCTGTCACTAACAAATCCCATTTTCTTCTTTGCCCTTGTAAGTCTATGAATATTTTGACCTCCGTGTTGCTGCTGTATGCCAAAGAGGAAGAAGCCTTTTGGCTGCTGGTTGCTGTGTGTGAGCGAATGCTCCCGGATTACTTCAACCACCGAGTGATAGGTGAGCTCATGTCCATCTTCTTGCAGACTGGGAAGGGGCAGCCATATGGCACAGGGGTGGGTGGAATGCTCAGCGTCAGCTGGGGTCCAGACCCACAGATGAGGTGCTCCATCTGCTTGTGTGGTGTGCAGGGACAGCAGCAGTGGCTGCTCAGATTCCAGCCAGGGTTGGCTTTGGTCTGAAGAGTTTGAACTGTAAGATCTATAAATATATGCTCAACTTTACAGTTTGTTTTTTTCTTTCCTGTTGGTCAGAAGGTGGTGACACTTTTGCCTGTTACGTAAATAGAAGAGCGTGGCTAGGAGTGTTCAGTGTTAGAGACTCGAGCTGTTAAGAATGAACCTAGGAAAGTTCTGCTAGGGTAGCTATTTGTGATATGACCTGTCTGAATTGCATGGCTGCTGGAGCAATGCAGGCTTGCATCTACACTAGCCCTTTGTAATGAGGGCTGATACAAGTCCCTCTGCAGAACGTGCCATGCACTGTGTGTGCTGTGTCTCCTATATAGTGCCATTATTTCTAAGATTGTTGTGCAAACTGCCTAATGCACAGAAAGAGAGGGGCTGAGCAGTATTTGTTCTTTGCAGTCACTCCCTTCCGTTACAGAAATGTTTGATAGCTTTTCCCTGTTTAATGCTAACCTTAGTCCTTAGCTACAGCATCTGCTGTTACACTGTCACTGTGGCAAAAGGAGGGACCAGGGTCACTTGTGAGGAAGTGAGGATAGGAGGAAATCCCTGGCAGTTGTGGTTCTGGGAGCTAGAAATGGTCTGGACACTCTTGTGCTGCCTGTGGAGTGGAAGGAGACATCTGAGATTTCCAGTCTTTTACTTGAAGGATGGGATTGTCATTCCCTCCTGACACTGTGTCACTGCACAGTTTCTGTCTTGTCACTGAACTGGCAAGAAGGTAAGTTAAAGCTGAGTTATTCCAAAGTTTAGCTGGATGCTTAGCGTGTTTTGTGGTGCTTTGAATGCCATTGGTATTTTCAGTTAGTGGACTGGGCACTGTAACTGTCCCACTTGTCAGAATTTTTTGTCTCATCTCCAAACATGACTTTAAACTGCTGTTTTGATAACTGACTTCCATGTTTGTGTGTCTCCTTCCTTGATTAAAGGAGAAACAGCTTTATCTGTACTCAAGCATTTCTAGATATCATCAGCATGCTTTGAGTTACTCATAACTTTGATGCTTGCTGGGTTATTGCCCTTAGCTTTCTCCACCCAACTTAATGAATTGTCTCACCTGGCCAGCCATATCCCTGCCTTAAGACGTACTTAATTTGGGTTTTGTGTCTTGCCTGTCACTTGCAATGGCTACAGCCTACATTGTTTAAGTGCTGAGAGTTTTGGTTGTCCTGTCTCTCTGTTTTCCGGCCCTCTGTACCCCAAGGAAAGAGTACTGTGTCTCTCTACTGCCATGGCTCACCACAGTGTGAAGAGCCAGGAGCTTCAGCTTGGAAGTTGCCCCACTCTCCCTGACTGAGCAGCACTGGTGCAGTTTTGCAGCATGGTTGCTTCACTGAGCACTTACTTCTGCAGTTCTGCTTTACCCTAGAACTTAATGTGCCCAAATTGGTGCTACTGATCTTCTCCACCCTGCCCCTCCTCTGGTTCCTGTTGCTTGAGTTAGTGTTCTTGGCTCCACATTTCAGTCGATCTTCTTTTTTGATTTGCAACCAGCTCCTGTCTAAACTTTGTATTGTTTCTTCCTGCGTAACACTTCCAAGACCCAGCTTTTCCTCTTTGTCTGCCCTGCCAACGCTGTTGTCCAAATTTTGATCTCTCAATAACTTTGGTGATCTCTGACCTTGCTACCCGTCACTGTGCTTTTCCTCTTCAGTGTCAGCCAGTAATCTCTACAGTCCAAACAGCTACTGAATTAATGACCTGGGTTATAACAGGCCTTCTTAGCTCCATTTTGTATCAGACCTTTTCTTTATGACTTTCAAAATCGTCTATTTATTTATGTGTGTTTATTTATTTAGTTAGAATTTTTGCTTTCAAAATGTAGGCAGTTCAGTCCTACTCAACCTTTTTACTTTTATCACATAAGCATCTCTCTCTTCAGCCTTGCCAGCTATGACCCCTCTGTCCTTTCACAAGCTTTTTCATTGTTTCACTGCTTGCAAATGGGAAAAGCCTGCAGGCACAACTACTCCTTCAGGAATTCCCTCTGTCCTTCTCTCTGCAATGCATAGAGGAAATTATAGGCAGATAGGTGCAAGATAGAAACAAGTTGTATATACGGGTTAAGAGTGGTGGCAAGGGTCAAGGCATATCCTATTCTCAATTACCATGTCCTTTCCATCCCCTGCATAAACCAGCAGGGCCTCTTACCCCACTTCACCTGTTAGACTGTCATCATCTTGACACTGTAATTCTTGCAACACTGAAAACCTTATTTCATTTCTCTGATTTGCCTTTTCAGTCCTAAAGATGTCATTTATCTTGCATCTAAGGTTGTAATTTTTCAACTGGATGCCCTGGTATTTTCCAACCTCATCATAGTCTCATGCTGTAATACAGATTCATTTGCTCAGATTTCATGTTTTCTGGGAGCCTAATGAAGAAATGGACAGAAAAGTCCATTTTAATACATCTGCTTGACTTTCATCTACAGCGTCAACACTTATTATAAGAAGATCTGTGAAAGATCTGGGCAGTGTTGCATGTTCCTTTTAAACCTCTGGTTTTGCCAGTGCTGTCTCTGAGTCTGGAATGATCTATTTATATATGTCTTGCCTATCTGTCTCTGGCTTCCTTCAAATATCTCTAAATCCAGCTCTGTTTTTTGGGTCTGTGTTTACTGTGGCTATTAAATTGTTTCCATTAAGCTTATTAAAAAAACCCAAACAAAAATTGCTCTCTGCTGAGCAACTCCAGTCTGTTTTTCTCCTCTGTTTTCTTCAATCTTAAGGAAGGCTTTTTCTTCAAAGCATCATGCTTGATGTGTTTCTCAAAAGATTTTTGCGTGTCCACGGGCTTTTATTTTTGATTTGTGGTACTGTAATGTTTGTTCAGTCACCAGCAGAATCTCTTTGTGGCCTGATGTGAAAGGTTCTAAGATAGAGAAATGTCATAGCTATTTTTTTTCCCCTCTGATTTGGATGCAAAGCCAAAAGATGCTGGCTCTCTGCCACAAATTGTTCAGGTTATATTCTGCTTTTGAACAACAGAAGTTTTGAGTGCTAGGGATATATATGTCTCTTAATATTAGCAGAATATGGACTATAGGAAAGAAATGAAATAAATTGAAAAGAAAGACAAAATAATTGAAAAGCTAACTGCATTTTGTATTCAGGAATATTTTTAACTTGCAGTGTCTTTGGTCAAAGCTCTGATGTGGCAGGTTTAGTTTGTAGACACAGTCCACTTCATTGAGAAGAAACTATATTGATTCTTTAATAGCTGCTGATAAAGCAGAACTGAACTTGTAGCTAAACCAGAGCCCAGATGTGCTCCTTTTGGAAGGACTGGTTGGGACAGTTAGGAAATCTTATCTGGGCATTGCGGAAATCTTTTGTTCTTTATGTGTAGGTATGTATGCTTGTAAGTATATATTTGTATCTGTGCATGTACTTTTGTGTAAATATTATTCTTCCTGCTTGGTGTGTGTAGCCATATCTGGATTTCCATCCTGTACTTTCTCACTTAGAGCAGAACCTTTGCTGCCCACTTGCTTGAGTACATACACTGGAGAGGAATGTGTAGTGTCTTATTTTTACTGCATACATCCCAAGTGGAGCAGTAAAATGCTAGCACTTAATTATTATGTGCTCTTGTAGCCAAAACCAACAGCTGCTGCTATTGCTATTTCATTGCACCCTAAAGGCACTTAGGAGAATTAACACACTTTTTGCAGAAAGTTGTACAGTAAAGATTACAGACACAAGGGTCAGGCTGAGATCACAGCAGGAGGATAATGGCATTTTTCATTGTAGATGCACGTGTATCTTGCAACTTACTTAAGATTTTAAGAAAGTCTTGCAGTTAATAGTTGACAGCAGTGATTAGCTTCAAAAAATATTTTTTCCTGTGTCAGTCTTGGCTAATACTGTTCCTTTATGACTTGTAGGTGCTCAGGTAGACCAGTCAGTGTTTGAAGAGCTTATAAAAGAGCAACTTCCAGAGCTGGCTGAACATATGAAGGATCTGACAGCCCTAGCTTCCATCTCTCTTTCCTGGTTCCTTACCCTTTTCCTCAGCATCATGCCCCTGGAAAGTGCTGTGAATGTTGTGGACTGCTTCTTCTATGATGGCATCAAAGCCATTTTCCAGCTGGGCTTGGCCATACTGGAAGCCAACGCTGTGGATCTGTGTAACAGCAAGGATGATGGGCAGGCCCTGATGATCCTGAGCAGGTATGGCCACACGGGAGTGCTCCTTCCATCATGGGCCTTTCTGCCCTAAAACAAAGGCATTGCTCAGTAGGCACCAGGGACCCTCTGTGTCACCCTGCTGCTGCTGCTGTCGCAGTGTCTGCCTTAAACAATGGCTTTGGACATCGGATGAGATGTCCTGTGAAATTTCCTGGCAGTGCCAAGCCATGCCTGCGTCAGTGTGCAGTATTTACTGTTGCTCTTCGTGCCTTCCCTAGACTGACGGGCTTCCTGCTCCAGACTTCAAGGAGACAGAAGTTTTCTTCCTTGGGCAGCTTTAGCAATTTGGCTGGCTTGCTGTTCCTCAGACGAGTAATCACAAGGGCATTTTTGAAAAGTCTAGCTTGCCCAAAACCCAATTTATTTCTAAGTCTGAGCCATAAGACTTATTTTGTTATTTGAATTGAGAAGAGCACAGTGCAATGTGATCTGTGTTCTTATATATTTCCTCCCTTCAGGTTTTTAGAGCATGTCAAAAACGAGGAAAGCCCTCTGCCACCTATTGGTAATCACCATGCATTCTTCAGTGATGACCAGGAATCCTCTCCAGTGACTGAAATAGCAAACCTGATTCATGACTCCTATGAGGTAAAATAATTCTTTGTATCTACTACTCAGTTAAGTTAGAATTTTAAAGAAGAAGGTTAAATTCAGTTTGGATGCTTTGAAAATTAATACATGTTTACAGATTCCTTGACTGAAGTGCTCTTGTGCACAAGACTAGGCGTAGTATGAATACCTAGATCAGTTAGAGACTGGGTGTGCTTTTTATTCAAGGTCTCGCTGCTCTTTAAAAGCTGTACTTCCAATTAATGAGAAATACAAGTATCCTAAAATACAACGCAAATAATAAACTTCTGTTCCTCTCTTGTAGAAATTTGGAGACCACTCCGTGGAACAGATAGAGCACATGCGCTACAAACACCGAATCCGTGTCCTGCAGAGCCACGAAGATACAACCAAGCAAAATGTGGTGAGCAGGATATTACTTTGATTGAGGTAGCTCAGCATTGCCTCTGTGGAGGCACATGGGTTTAGTTTTTAAAAAGTTGCCACCAGGTCTTGAAAAATCATTGTGGTCTCTGCAAAAAGCTTTTTCCTGGGATGCTGATGGTTTTTCTTTTGCAGCCATGTGCATTATTATAGTTTAGAGTGGTTTTAAAGTTATGAACAACTGCAGGATCGTCCAGCCCAGCACCTTGTCTGTGACTGTGGCTGGCCTTCAGCAGATGCCTGGGGAAGAGCGTGAGGAGAGACAGCACCACGCGATGCTTCCCCGGCCTCTGTGACCTGTAGCTTAGGGACTTCCTGTCTTTGTTTCTAATAGCCCTTGAGGGATTTCTCTTTTCATGGATCTGCACAACTGGTGAACCTAAAGAAGGGGGAAACATTGCAAAGATTTTTTAGTAGTGGTTTTCAGCTGTACCACCTAAGTACAGCTTGTGAGTCTGCTCAGTCAGTGATGTCACTAACATGATTTTCTTTCTTTTTAAGCTCCGAGTTGTTATCCCAGATGTTTCAATTCTTCCTGAAGATTTAGAGGAATTGTATGACTTGTTCAAGGTTGGTCTCCCTGAAAAGCAGGGGATGCACCTCATTGAAGCTTCTTTGGGTGTAACTTCCAGCTGTTGCTTTGCAGTGCAGCACTGACCTCCTGTCCTCTGCCCGGGCTGTGCTCCCTGGGTGGGATCTTGCCATTTTGTCCTTTCTGTGGCTGCACAGTTTTTAAAGAGGAATAGTAATGTACTGATTCTTCAGAGAACTGCTCCAGAGTTTCTTTCTAACTTTCTGCTTGGAAATGGTCCCTGACAAGTTAGGTTCTGTTAACTTTCACATGCAGAATAAATTAAATATTATGTAGCTCTGCTCACTGGGAGCTTGCCAGTGCTTTTAAATCCTGTTCTCTTAATGCCCTTTAAAGGCAGGCTCTCTTTTCCATGGGGGAAAAAAAACCCCAAACCCCACAACCTTGTGTCCTTGCCGTTTTTTCCCAATTTTATAATAGTTACAATTTTTTTTTAAACTAAAAGCAGTTTCAGTTCCTTTCTGTCAAGCTGATGTTTGACAAAATTTACAATAAAGTTGGAGACAGTTATACAACTATACTTGATTTAGAGGTGCAAGCTTGTAATTATTTCCCATAATGGACCATTTCTTCTGTGTATTGTCCATAGCCATAAATACTGAGAATATGACTGTGGTATGTTGTTAGTGTTACACAGCTTTGTCGCCAAGAGCAGCTGTATCCTGCCTCCATTAGTGGTTGTAAGATGATGCTGCTGGGGCTTGTTCTTCAGTGCTTCCCTCCTGCTCCTTGCTGCTGGTTTTGACCTTTGACTAGCTCACACTCCCCTAATTTCATTTTTTGGTAGTGGTTCCCTTTTTGTTTTTTCCCTTGCTCCGCCAGGGACAGTTTGCTTTGTTAGGATTCTTTGTTTTGCCTGTCCTTATAGGTAATAGGTACAGTATCCAAATGGAGAGGTCTGAGAGGGAATAAATGAGCAGGTCAAGCCTACGCTTACTCTGTATTTTTTGTGACCCTCTGTACCTTTGGCTGGTAAGGGACATCCTGGGTCAGATGTGGTTAAACAGTTTCAGTAGCCCACAGTGAATTTTTTTCAGGAATTGCCCGGTCTCCCTTTGTATTTATTAATTATCCATTGGAAACTGTGAGAGTGGCTGGCTGCTCTGATGGAAGATTTGCTTTTTCACACAGGAATGGTCTCGGTATCACTATGACACCTTGCACAGAGTGAATTTTGAGCACCTTACAGCGTAGTTTGATGTGAATGCCTTTTTCTGCTGGTTGTGCTCTCTGCTGCTGCGCCCCGCAACAACTGCTGTCCTGTCTCCGATTTCTCCTAGAGGGAACATTTAATCAGGTGCTACTGGGAAAGCACGAGCGCGGTGTCGGAGCGCCACGACCCCAGCCGGCCGTATGCCGAGCAGTACCGCATCGACGCCCAGCAGTTCGCCAGCCTCTACCGGCTGCTCTCGCCCTGGACCTGCGGGGAGCACACCGACCTCCTCGCACACAGGACCTTCCGCCTCCTGGATGAGAACATGGACCGCCTCATCGAGTTCAAGGGGCTCGCCAGCTGCTTGGGTATCGGCTCACTGCGGGCTGGGCGGGGGGCAGAGCAGGGGGTGGCACGTGGGGGACACAGGAGTGTCAAAATGCCACGTAACTGGCAGAGAGCATGGTTTCTAGGGCTTGTAATTAGCCATATCAGTGATCTTTACTGACGTTGTGTTCCAGTCACCTGAAATTTGATTTAAAAGACAGCCTAAGGACATGACTGAATATTGTGTTATAATATTTGATTTCTCAGACAACAGTAATTTTGTTGACAGTCTTGTATGAATTAAAAATGACACTTGGGTCTGCACAGAATGCTAGGAAATTCTCTCTACCCAGTTGTTGCCCTGAGTATACCTCTGAAATCTCAGTGTACCTCTTAGAAACTGCTTCTTCAAGACTTAACCTTACACAGCTGACTGCTGACTGCCTTACATGTTGACAGTAAGCAGAACAAAAAAAAATCTGGCCTGCAGTGACTGAGGGCTGTGCCAGGGTTGGTCTTGAGGCCACCAGCTGTCCTAATAGGTGAGACTGCCTGTCCAAAATCTTGCTGAAGAGAAAGTGCCAGATCTCAACTGTTGCCTGACCTCAAGTGGAAAAAACTGAATCAACATTCAAAGCTTCAGTAAAAACCTGTGATTTTGTATTCTTGTCATTTAGGATTTTTAGAACTTTTTATGTGAACAATAGGGCACCCTGTATTCTCTTTTTATTTAGTGTTGATTCTTAGAGGGATACAACTTTAAGTTAAAAGTTCTCTACAGTATTTGAGTGCATTTGAAAGTTTAGAATCTAATTTTTACTAGTCATTGAAAGTGTGAAGTATATTATATGTGAAATAGTTATCTCCTTTGGGCTTACTCTGTGGAACAGTAGTAAGGGCTGAAGGGGAGAAATACTAAGAATATGATGTCCCCAACATTTTCTGTCTCTCCCCTCTCACATTGCTGTAAATCTGTGGCAGCAAACAGCCTTTACTAGATTCCCTGCCATCCTCAATATTTTTAAATGATGCTGAAGCTCCATAGGGTTATGTGCTCAGAGTCTATTTTACAAGAACAAAGACCAAAACAGATGGCTGTCACCTGCTGTTCCTCGTTGACAGGCACAACCTAAAGTAATACACTGGCCACATGTTTATTGTCCATGTAAACAATTATCCTTTGTGCACAGAGAGATGCTTGATTTATTTTAAACTGTGGAAGTAAATGCTCTGGTTCACTTCCTTCTTGTTCTTTATTTTCCTTGCAGATGTTATGTATAATGGAGAAATGAATGAAAAGATAAAGTTACTATATAAGCTGCATATCCCACCGGGTAAGAAATCTGAAAGGGAATGAATACCTGTTTCCCCCCAAAATCTCTTGCTTTTGTGAAAAAGCTGCTTAATGAAGAACCTCATCTTGCTTCCTTCCAACTGCGAGCATACAGGATGTGCATTTGTAGTTACGCTCACTGCATTTTACAAATTACTCCATTAATTACAAATGGAACCTTTTTGGATGAAAATTAATGATTACAATGTCAAAGCTCACACATCAGTTGCATTCAGACATCTTTTGCAGCCAATTATGTGGTTACTTCCAGACAAAATCTGAACTGAAATAACATTTTTGAATGGCTTGTACTCCATGTACAGTAGAGATCTCCTTGTATATCTTGATCCAGTTTTGATTAGGTGACAAAATTCTGTGGTAGTTCCTCTGTGCAAAGTTTTTAATTAAATGTGCAGTTCTTGGCAAGCTTCCAACTGCAGCACCAGTCTTATAGTAACATAATTTTGCAGTGTGATTTAATGAAGTACCTACAAGTGTTTACAAAACATCTTTGCACAATTACTTCGCTTTCTTCAAATACGAAAATAATAACCATCATGCAGAATTCAAAGGATTAAATTTGTCACATTTTCTTTTGATAGCTCTCACAGAAAATGAACGAGACAGCCAGTCACCATTAAAGAATCCTTTGCTGTCAACATCAAGACCACTGGTCATTGGAAAATCAAACGGTATGTCCAGACTGGTTCTCTAATGCGAGTGCATATGAGATAACCAGCTTTCCACTTTTGATCCCTACCATAATATCTCTGCTCTCTGGCGTTTATTTTGAAATGTAAATTTACTCCAGTGACTTGAAAATGAATTCTCCTTTTTACGTCTGTTCCAAAAAAGGTGATGCAGTAGATTACCAAAAGCAGTTAAAGCAGATGCTGAAGGATCTAGCCAAAGAAAAGGATACTAAAACTGAAAAGGAATTGCCAAAAATGAGCCAGGTATGTACCTTAGTGGCTGTACTGTTTTAAAGAAGTGTACTCAAAATGACTGAATACAGTTTGGCTCTCTGTCATGAAGTATGACTTCAGCCTGAACTTAGATTCAGTCCTTCAGGCATTGAGGATTGGGGTCCTCTGATCCAGGGAGCAGGTGTTTAAAAACTTTCACTTTTTAAAAACTACCTTCCTCGCAGCTCCCTCTGCTCAGACTGGCTGGTGAATAGAATTTCAGATTCAGCCTTACCTGCAGCAGAACATGTGAGCAAACAGGCTTATGTAGGCTGGAAAAAGCCCTCCTCCTCCCAAGCCCAAGAATTCCCAGGAATGCACATTGCTGTTCCATCTTCCCATACCTTCTCTGCACCAAACCAGTAGCTTCTTAGTCCACCACACCTGGAACTTGCCCTGTCTTAGCCAAACACTTGACTAGAACTGCAGGAGAACAGCTGAAAGCTGTCACAATCTTACCATCTGTTTTCTAATGCCAGCAGCTTTCTGTGTTGTTGGCACAAGGAAATCTACTGGAGGGAAAAGGGCCCCCTATTAATAAAACAAATGTACAGACATGCAAAGAAAGATGGGACTGCCCCCAGAATCCCTTCTGTACTCCTGTTGCTATGTAGTTCTAAATGGCAGTTCTGCAGGGGCAGAACCCTGTCAGCTCTGCAGGGGCTCATGGTCTCACAAAGGCATCATTTCACTGAGGGTTCACGACTTTCGTAACAGGATATATGGAAACATTCTCTGTAGCCTGATTATCATCTGTGATGGGTGAGCAAGGGAGAGACAGAAAGGGCCTGGGCAGGGAAGATCTCTGAATTTTTTTATAACAGCTAGGGAAAGAGGGGAGAGAAACAGCAGAAGGGAAGTTTGCCTGCAGGCCTGTGGATGGCTACTTTGTAACTCGTTCTGTGTGGCAGCCACCAGTACGGGATTATCCCTTGCCTGGTGTCTCACTTGTCCGTAGATATCTGGCAGGTCCTGATTTCCTTCATCAGGGCATCAAAATCCTTCACTGCCCTCTTCCCATTCTGATTTCAGCACAAGGTTTCCTAGCACCAGTGGGGGTTGAAATCCCTTCACTACCATTTTTAAAAGCAGACAGAAGTTACAAAAGAGCATATAAATGTACACAGCATTCCACCTGCCTTTGCACTACCGGGCTGCACCTGAGTCCTGCAGTGATCCTTAGCGTGGCTGTTCAGGACTTTGATGCTGTTTTTTCATCCTTTACAGAGGGAGTTCATTCAGTTCTGCAAAACGTTGTACAGCATGTTTCATGAAGATCCAGAGGAGAACGATTTGTATCAAGCCATTGCCACTGTGACCACGCTGCTACTTCAGATTGGAGAAGTAGGACAAAGGAGCATCAGCTTGGGCAGTGGATCAGACGAGTTCACCGAGGACTTACAGCCTGAGGCCTCTGCTTCAGACCAGGATGCTGTTTTTACTGACACTGTGAAGACCCCTCACAAGGACTCTCAACCTTCACCTGTGACGGAAGGGGACTGGACTGTCTCTTTTGAACATATTTTAGCCTCCCTCTTGACTGAACAATCATTAGTTAACTTCTTTGAAAAACCCTTAGAACTGAAACCAAAGCTTGAGAATGCAAAGCTAAATCAATACAGTCTCAGAACAAATGGAATGAGCTGCCAGTCACGGAGTGAACATGCAAAACCAAGCACGCAGTAGCAGCAAACATCTCAAAAATGAAATGCACTGAAATTATGCCAAAGGACATACTGTAAAAGGCTTTCAGTTAGCAGTGGACTTCTGGTAAACAATTTGTTGGTCTGTGGTTTTCAGTTTAAGAGCTTTAAAAGCTAAAAGGGTGTGTAGGTTTGTTTGTGCCATTGACTTATGATGTTCTTGTTCTGAATGTAAAAGGAAACATCTGTCTACAGTGTGAAGACACTGAAGCGCTCTTCCGCACGGGGAGAGCAGAGCCTGGCTCCAGCTGTCTTTTTTTTAAGCAGGGGAAAACACTTCTCATCTGCTGTCCAGAGTTTGTTTTGGTTGCCTTTTTTTGCACTAATACTGAAAACTGTTTCAATGCTGGTAATTGAAACTATTTTAATATATTTGACTGTATTCCAATTTTTATGTCTTGCTGAAATGTTAAGTGTACATGGACTGTGCTTCTCATATTGGTCTGTGAAAACATGCACTTTTCAATAAACCCTTTTTGTACAAGACTGGCATTGACAGTATTCACTGATTTGGGGGAAGCCAAGTGCCTTTAGTCCCTACTGCTTTAAACAAATACCCTGAGGTAGCATCATCACAATTATTTCACTAATCAGGACCCTGTTTCCATGTAGCTCACAGAGCTGCTCTGGGAGACCACTGAGTCTGCCTAAGAGGCCAGTGTGGCACATCATTCACATGAGATTACATATATGAAATACTGATCTATCCGTTTTGGATGAGTTTTTCTTGTTTTGGTTTTAAACATACTTGGTCTTAACTTAAGATACCTGTGTAAAGGCTCATTACATACCAGAACAAAATACTCAGAACAAAACAAACCCACCAGGACTCTGCCACCCACAAAGAACATTTGAATCTCCTCCTTATTCCATTCACATGTAACATAAGTCTAGTGTATCTTTAATTAAAGAAAATTACACCATTATGTTCAAGTTCAAAGAAAACAAAATACTTTAAAAGGCTGGTACCTGTTCAACTCAATGCTTCACGGTAGTGAGCTTGAAGAGACTGGACAATAAAAACAATAACTTTTAAGAATACATTTTCTTTTTATCTTTTTATTGTAATGAAAATCTGTTTAATTTTCATCCACATTGACTGTCTGTAGACCTGCAAAAACAAGACATTTTATCACCACCTGTTATATATATGGAAGTCTTCCTAAGGAAACGTACAGTTTCAAGGCTAGTTTGCTATCTACTTCTAGAAGAGCCAACTGTATAGGCAAGTATTTCTCCAAATGTTAGAACAAGAACTTAGTTGTATTTATGGAATTGATTTTTCTCAGATGACAAGCAGAAAGGGCGCAACCTGCCTGAGCTTTTGACATCAGAGGATAGGCTTTACATGGGAAAACAAACTTTAAAACTACCTTAACAACTATGGCCAGTGTTCTTCAATCTCTCAAAATTTACATGATCATTTCACTAAATTCTGTACTTCTTTTTAATGTGGATCAGGCAAGCCAGCAGCCCTGTTCTCTACAGCAGAGCGAGGTTAAGCCAGTGGTTTGACTCTTGCAGTGTGCTTTTCATCTCAATTTTGCACTGCAAGAGGAGCTGTCCTGCTTTGCTTCTTGTTCAAATATGGCACGGGAGATGCATGGAACCTTCCTTACCTTTGAATGTTGTGACTGGTACATAGGTAACCAGAGTGTACAGCTTGTTGGGTGAATCCTCATCCTCGTTGCGCTTTCTGGACAAACGCACACGGATACGGTAAGGAACATTCCTAAAATGAAGATGGCCGATTAATTTTCAGTGAAGTCTGTATTGAAAAACAGGAATTCATAGGAAAGTTGTTTCTCAGCATCACAGCAAGAGCAAAATCTTGTACCTTAAGAGATTGTACTGTTTGCCTTAGAGGAGCTATATTTTTTCTTTGGTTTTATTAAAGTTAGCAGGTAAGATTTAACTGAGCATAAAGTCAGAAGTGCATCATCAGTCCACTACTGAGGAAATACACCATGAAGATGATCAGCAAGTGAATATGATCAGCAAGCAGCTGTTATTAACAAGCATTTCTTACTACAATATAAAATAGTGAGGAAAAACCCCAACAATCTACCCTGAAAGCCCAAGGCCTCTGTCAAAAGTCAGACTATTGCCTCATCTTTATGCCAGAAATTGTGGAAGTTCTAGTGAGCATTAGGCCTGAACCGAGATCTTACTTATGGGCACAAAACTCATCATTGTTTCTTCCTCATGAATCCCATGGAATCACAACTAAATTGTTTAGATGGTTTTGTTTGTAATAGGCAAATCACAGCTTAGTGTCCTCACCCAATAATGCCCAAAATACACTGTTGAGGGAAGGCACAACATTTTTTCTCCACACTGTTTTTCACATAACCTGCCACCTCAGAGGAACTCAAGATTTTAGCAAACTCCTGCTCCGAGTACTTTGCTTCACAGAAATGTGAAGGAACTTCCTCCTCCTTGCTGTACCTTTTCAAGAGCATATTTATTAAATCAGGTGGACATAGCAATTTAAGACACAAGGAACTTGCTTTGCTTTACTCCCTTCTTGTCAAAGTCAAAAGCATTTTTCACTACTTTATGTAGATCACTATCTTACCAGCCAACACAGTGATTTTAGCCTCTGCTGATCCTTCCACAGAAAGATTTTAGTCTAGTAAGAACTGCAGACTCACTGTAAAGACAGATATGGCGACTCCTTGCTCCACAGACTACACTTGTACCAGTTAATACAAGGAAGTCTTGGTTTGCAGCCTCACTACAAAGCTCTGGAGTTATGCTGTCTCCTGGTTCCACTGCTACTTCTTCACTCCTTATATACTGGGCAGTTTAACAGGGAGGACAGAGAACCCCTGCCTCTAAGACCCAGTAACTCGGTCTCATCATCGCACTCTGCTTTTTAAGGAAAGGTGGGCCACACAACGCCAGGCAAAGCATTCTATGTATGTCATAGACTAGACTTAGGGACCTAATTCCCAGAAGACATGATTTAAATCCACATGTATCCAGTGCATCTCTCAAAGCATCAATCCAGAGCAGTTAACCTTTTATTAGAGTTTAAGAGGTCCCACTCCTGAGAGTTCTTTTGGACATCTTTACACATGTCAAATCAGCTGCCTTTGTAGCAATGATTTAACAGAAGTTGTAGTTTTTTATCCCCAAACTACTTATTTATTTGTACTTTCAAGAAAAGAATGATGGCCCTGTTTAAAACACACCTCCTTTTGTGCAGCATTTATCAGTTCAGCATGCTTCAAAACCTAATCCTGTTCAGACACACCACACAAATCCCAGACACAGCCTGGGACTGTAGGTATCAATAAAAGGTCAGGTTTATAAAAACTGTCTGCTGCAACAGGGATCAAGGTACTACAGTATTACAATACCCCAATCCTTTCTCTTCCCTGCCCTCCACCCCCAAACCTGCATTCCTTCCTTCCTTTGCTTTATTCTTATCAGAAGGAAGTTCTTTCAGTCCCAGAGTTTACCAAAGCTTTGTTACAAATACACCAGGAGAGCTGACCAGAGCACAGAGGTGACAAAAAGATTAGGTTGGTGTATACACCGCAAGAAGGAAGCATTTGCAAAGAAAATGCAAATACTGCAAGAAGCATACAATTTTTTCCTAATCCTTCATGTCCTTCCTCACCCAGTAAGGAAAATTGCAAAAACCCACCTTATTCCTTTAGCCCAGACTGCTTTGTTCAATCTGGTATCAATGCGAACGTCAGGAGTACCCATCTCCTTCATCGCAAATTTACGGATTTCCTTGAGAGCGCGTGGTGCTCGCTTCTTGAAGCCCCTGGGACAAACACAAGAGCCACTTCTTTAACTTCAGGGCACTTCAGACACTCATTGCATGTGCTCTCTGAACATACAACCCAAAGCATTGTGTTTAACAGCAGAAAAACAGCTGCACCGGCACGACTGGACCTTTACCCTGGCAGGCAGCTGGTAACTGTAAGAGAAACCACTTACACTTAGGTAGAATAATTTCAGTAAAATTTTTCAACCACAAAACCTCCTGGATTTTAAGCCTTTAATGTCAACATGTTTGAATATCTCAGTAACACTGAAGAGACCAGAGGTTTCACAGACATTCTGAATAAGAGCCCCATGAGAAAAGCAGTGCAGCAATAATAACATAAACATGACTGAACTGTATCAGTACTGAAATAAACAGCAGAAGAACAAAACTGATGTTATTCTGAGTATCAGCTTTTGCTGAACAGTACTTGATGGTTACTTGCTTTCATGCTATCAGGACTGCACCAATACCACCATCAGAATTGGGGTTTTTTCCCAGTCTCATGCCCATTGTGGCCAGATCCTGCAAGACTGGGCATTCACAACAGAAGTAAGAGCTGCACCATGAGTGTTTTGCCATATATAATTATATCCACACTGTGACACAGGGCTGTGCCAGTAGTGCCTGAGGTCCCACAGTGGGTTATATTCAGCTACATTATGTGCACACTGCTGTTGATACTTTGTGCTAGAAATGTGCTAAATAAAAAGCAGTTCAACTCTAGCATATCATGCCCGAAAAGATAAGTGGACATCATGATCATCAGCATTAAAACAGACTGAATTGCTAATCAACAGGCAAGGCCACAACATCTTATTGCCATTTGAAGAGTACCGCTACCTCCCATTCTCAGTCATGGTTTTGCAATGCTCCACTGCCTCATTTCTCTCCTATTCCATGTTAACTTTAGCCATGGCACCAATTGTTTGGATTTGGATGGTGTCTTCCATGTGACTGCAGGCACACTCAGAATGCAAGGGCAATACAGTTTCCTCTGAAGCACTTCTCCACTACACAGTTTCATGAGGTTCAGCATTTGGTCGATTAAAAAGCTACTCTTACCTACGCATAACAAACATCCTTTAACCCAAATCACGTCCCAGTTTATACCTCAAGCAATTTCGTTATAAACATGAAACCAACCATTTAATTGCAGCAGTATTTAATTTCTGAAACTTTCTCAGTGGGCTGAAGTTTAAGCATTTCCTCGGGAAAAAATGACAACCTGTGCACAGAAGTAAATTGATCTAACGTCAGTTTAAGTCCCGAAACACTCAGAATCACAGAGACAGGCTTGTTCCTGATAGCCACAAGCCAAGTCTGGGGTTGCACAGGTACAGAGCTGCTGCCTCGAGACACAACCGAGGCACAAGGGACCACAAACACCACGCTGTAAGGACAGTCCTTCTCTGCCCTTTTAAACCTACCGAACCCACTTCGAAATGTCACTTCACAGAAGGCCAATTTCGCTGATAAAAAGAACTTACACGCCATGGATCCGCTTGTGAATGTTGATGGTGTATTCCCGAGTTACTACCTCGTTGATGGCAGAGCGCCCCTTTTTCTTCTCGCCGCCCTTCTTTGCGGGAGCCATCTGAGCGACGCTGAAAGGCACCGTGCACACATCAGACGCAGACCTCGGACCTTCCCCGTCCTCTTCCCTCCCGCCGTCCCCAGCCCCTTACAAACCGCACAACTCCCACATTCAGAAACCTAAACCTAAGCTTAATTAACCCCCGGGGTCGCACCAGTCGCGGGCTTCACGCAGCAACTTTCCAGCATCACAGATGCTTTACTTCCATCTCCCTGAAGGGAGCAGGAAGCACATCCGAGACTATCCGACCACCTCGCACTAACACGGGCCTCCTGGCCAGCCCCAAACCCCCTTCTGCAAGGCGACCCAAGAGGGCAGCTCAGCTCGTCCCGGAATGAACATGACGGTGCCAAAGCGGCTCCTCCCAGGGGCAACAGCACGGGCCGTACCCCCGTCCCGTGAGTCCCGCAGGCCTCCCCGGGCCTGGGGAGGGCAGGACACGGGCCCCATTCCCGCCGAACGCGGACGCGCCGGGAGATCCCACGCGGTGCCTCCCTTGCCGGGCCGCCCCCCTTGCCGGGCCGGGCCGCGTTCCCGCCGCGCGGCGGGGTCTGCGGGGCGGATGGAGGCGGATTCTGCGGGACGAACCCCGGCCCACACTCACCCTGCCCGGGCTCAGGCCGGAAAGGAGCGCGCGCGGCACGCTGGGAAACAGGAGCCCTTCCGGGATGAGGCTGGGAAGCGACTGCGCCGGCGGCGGGCGGGGCTGCCTGGGGGGCGGTGTCTGCGTGTGCCCGCACCGGGGGTGATCACCGGGGCGGTGTGTGTGTGTGTCCGCACCGGGGGTGTTTGGGGCGGTGTCTGTGTGTGCCCGCACCGGGGGTGTTTGGGGCGGTGTCTGTGTGTGCTCGGACCGGGGGTGTTTGGGGGGGTGGCG
>VZTH01005559.1:228808-328040 GCA_013397815.1 Aleadryas rufinucha
CAGAGCACAGTACGCAGGATCATGTCCAGACGGTTCTTGAATATCTCCAGTGAGGGGGATTCCACACTCTCTCTTGGCAACCTGTTCCAGTGCATGGTCACTCGCACAGTGACAAAGAAGTTCTTATATTCTGGTGGAACTTGCTGTGCATCAGTTTCTGCCCCTTGCCCCTTGTCTTGTATTTATTATGCAGATACACTCTCTACTTTAATAGAATCATTATAACACAGGTATGTAGGAGGTGAAAAGCTACAGGTGGGGGCTCTGGAGACAATCATGCGGCTATGCTTGCCACACAATCAGGAAGCAGAAACAAGACCTCAGTTTTCTGTGAACAGAGGTACAACAGGTGGGTGGAAGAGCAAACACTGGAAATGCTGGGAAAACCAGCAACATGAACAAAAAATCTGGTGCCAAACCTAATAGCTTTCACAGATCTCAGTTACTCCTCAGGCTGAACTTTATTTTGCTGTGCAGGAACCTGTTAATGTTGACAATCTGAGGGTCTCACACAAATCTCAATGTATTCTGTGTGCCACCGCAGCAGACAGGCTTTGTTGCATTGGTGGTGTCTGACTGGACTCGGGGAGCATGTATTCTGAGAGATCTCACTATTTCAGATTTCCAGTGTGGTCAGTCAGGTTTCTTTCAGGACCATCTGAAGAACAGTAAGTCACCCACACCTTTTGCATGCCCCCCTGCTCCATTTTCACGCTGAAACAGCTGCTCAAGTAATCCTCCTCGCTGAGGTCTTAAAAATAGGTTTTCATGTAAGGTAAATGCTGTAGGGAAACCCTTTTTATAGGCTGCCCTTATACAGAATAAGAAAGGGAAGGCAAAGGCACAGCTACAGGACTGACATGATATTACTTGCTTGCTTGGTAACAGCTCAGTGTCTCCTTTCCATCTAAATGCTTCTCTATTCAAAGAAATGATTACCTGGCTCGATATCACGCTTGCTTCTCTCAGTGACTGCTGGTTTGTTGTTTGTGAAGATGTGATTTGCCCCTGAAGTTGAGGACTGGGGACAAGCTGCTGCTGAGAAATGGCCCCTGACCTCTGCTGTAGCTGTTGTGGGTCCAGCTGTTGAGTATTGCTAAAGCTCAGGGACACTGTCGGCTGCTGTAAGAACATCTGGAAAAGAAGAGGGGAGGGTTTATTTACATAGCCCAGTTGTCTTGAATAATAAAGGTGACAGAAGTAAATCCAAAGATATATTCTAAAATAAAGTTATCACATTTCTGGATTCATAACACATTTACTGCTAGTTGGTAATCACCTATCATTCCTACATTTAACAGCTCTGCTGTCTCTAGTTTCTTGGTTTCTTGTTCTGCAAGTGCACCCATTACTTGTGAAATGTGTCTTGAAGGTACAAGTCCTCTCTCCACGGGGCAGGCACAGCCTTCATAAGAGCAGTTCCCAGTACATTCACTGTGTTCTGGGGCATCCTGACCAAACAGAAGAGTGTAACTCCATGTCTTTTCAGTCCTTTTGTTTCTCCTTTCAACAAAATCCACCTGCCTTTCAGACACAGCTGTCTTTGAATTTGTGTCTGAAAATTCAACACTTTACACCCAGCTGAGTTGTCGAATGTTTTTAATGAGGCCACAGTCAGGCCAGAGCTCTCCAACCTGAATGGCCGTGTCCTTATCATTGAGAGGATGTGTAAACAGACAGTCGCTGTCATTTATCTGATTTCCCATCAGGTAGCTGTCACCTGGTGTTCTTCCTAACTGTGCCATGCATTTGCCTTGTGCAAAAGAGCTACCAGCTCTTCTCTTAGTGTTTCTGTAAATGATGTCCTCTCTATTCTTGCATTTCAAGATGAGGCTTTCTTCTTTAAAAGTTACAGGACTTGGGAATTTTTGCTTTTCTAGGGGCTATTTCTTTTATTACAGCTGTAAAGAGGAAAAAGTAATCTTTTAAAACTATGCATTATTAATGCTACAAACTCTCTTTGCAGTATTTCAAACCTAGCCTTCTGCCACCAAGGACTGTATGGAGATACACATCCCACACAGTTGATGTAATTTTTGGATCTGATTCTGATTCCACACCACTGCTACATGTGTGGAACTCCATTAATATAAGTGGAGCTACTTAAGTTTTAAATGAAATCAGAATCACAATTATTCTCTTCATTATTCATCCATCAGTCTCATGCCTAGCAGTACATCTGAGGTACGCCCAGTAATTAGTACACCTTTCTGCAGCTTATTGCTGTATTAACAATTCCCTAAACTACCATGTCCCCTCTAATTTTTCCTGGAAAAAGCCTATACCTTTCTCCAAAGGCCCAGCATAATATATTGCTTTTCTTTGCAGAAGTGTGGCTTGATCCATCATGTTTGTAGTTATTTATCTAGCTTTAAAAACATAGTTTATTTAAATATGATAAATTTTTAATTAATTTCTGTGTGCCAAGATTTTACTCAGGAAAATAGGTACAGACAAAGCTTACATTAATCAGCTGGGAGAGGGAGGCAATTAAGGAAAAGCAACAGCTTGTTTCAGGTGCTGTAGGCTAACCACATCTCAGAGATGTCTGATAGGAATAAATGGGTCAAGTGACAGAGTTGGGGCTGCTGCGTGCAGCAGGTCTGAAACTGGCTCTGAGTGTTTTCTTTTAAAAACACTGCTCACTGAGTTTGGAGCCATTACATATCAGAAAGACAGATGGTCTTGCAACTTCTGCCAAGTAAATAGATCTTATTATGAATAAATCAAAGACAAAAATAATGAAAATTCATTTTCTTGTTTATTTTCTGTACACAGAAGCTAAGCTTTGGACATGTTTAGTACATGAACTCACTTGATTAGCCCTAGCAATGAAACAGGTTGCCACTGATACAAAATTTGATATAAAGTTCAGAACAGGCAAAGCAAGTGGTACATGTCAAAAATGTGATGGGGAGTGTGAGCCCACTGGTACTGGACAGATCACTGCAAATTAAGACTTTTAGGAGGATTAGTTTAGTGTCCTCGTATGTGGTGCACGGCACTGGAGAAACGCTCAGTTCACCCAATGCAAAGTCAACATCTATCAAGGCAAATGTCAGGCAGGGTGTGAGCTTGCAGCAAACTACTTACTTAGCAGGGACCTCCCTGTGTGCTTACCTCACTTCCAGATGAAGGCCAAGGAGCTTATCCTCGAAACAAAGCAGAGTAACCTACTTTGCAATTACCAGAGTGTGCCACTGGGTAGGAATGTGCACAGTTAGTGGCTGGCAGCTAACACACTATAAATTTAGAACCAAGTTTATCCCAGTAGGCCAATTTCATTTGTTCATATGTTCGTACCCTGGGAGGGCTCCGAATGTTTCATACCTGGGGACCCTCTGTTGCCATTATAATGGCCAAAGCAGCATTGTTACCTTCTGGACATAAATGACCTGGAAAAAACAAGCTCAGAGCGGGAAGCAGTGGTGGCCATGTCCCTGCAGAACTGAAGACTCAAGATGCCATATCAAAACAAGAGTTAACCTGACAGAGGATCAAAGCCTGGAATTTCCACCTGCTAGTTAAACCTAAAAGCTTAATTTGTACAAAATTTAATGGTGGTTTTTCATAATGTGCCTCTTTTGTGATAGTCCTGTCTGAATTCCCCTGAAACACTGAAATACAGCAGCTTTAAATAACAAGAAGAGAAACCTTTTCATAAAAAATAAAATCTTTCCCTGTCTAAGTAGATAAATTAGCAGCCTCCTAACTATTGCTGCTAATGACTTGTCTCATTGGTGATTTTGTGGAGTGTAAGGTCAGTGAAGCATCTTACAAACATTTTTTAATTGGCCAGATTGTTAACATGCACAGCAAAGCAGCGAGGGAGAGGAGGGACCCTCTGACACTGCTGCCCCCTCATTCCAAGATAGATGGGCCCTACAACTAATGGCTGAATCACATTGACAAGACATCCTGAGGAAAACATCTCTTTAACTCTACCTGTCCTTTGGATAATCAGGGGATTATAGCTTTTGGGCTTATCATTACAGGCATCAAGACTCTTTCTTTATGGAAGATGTGTAAAGATGAGAAGCACAGCATTGGGAAGCTGAGATTCACTGACTTTGAAGAGAGCCTGCTTTGCAAATGATGGGTGGCTGTGGATGGTCTTGATTGTAGTTCTTGCAAGCTGGTCAGGCTCAGCCTTTCTGCCTTCCTGTGCATCTGTGAATCATTAGCTAGACTGTTCAAACTGGAACAGACACAGCATCCTTCAGACTTCTGAGGTTACTCTTTCTGCTCTTGTCCTTCATTGTCGGGAAAAGCAGTAACAGGGATTTAACGGGGTTTTGAACACTTTTATTCAGGGCCCGCAACCCTCCTGATAGTTTCATCTTTCTCTGCACAAGGCTCTTGCAAACAGTTTCTAATGCAAACTACTATGCTCAACATCTGTCCAGCTGGGGAAGCACTTCTTGACTGCCATAGTCAGTTTTGAAGATCTCTGAAGGAAATGGAAATTGAGCTTAATTCTCCACGGAGCTACCTGTACACTTCTGTGTGGAAGGGAGTGAACCAGTGGGGATGATATGTTAATAAATCAGCTAATAAGGGAAAAGCATGGAACACTTCCCCCTTCTCAGACAGCCTACATCACTCCCCCACGCTTACAGCTCTATTACATAGCGCATTAAAGACACCAGAAATGTGCCTAATAGTAGCCTGTTTGTTACTCTGCATTTTAGCTTTGATAGTAGACACAGATCAATGTCTGCAGACATCTAGCTCCCTGAATGATGAAATCTGTGTGGCAAAGCACATGGTTGGATTTCTGATTTAACAGTTTAGTCCTAGCTGCTTGTGAGTCACAAAAGAGCTGAATGCAAAAGTGTGAGGCTTTCTTTCAAATTACCCCTAGCCAAGTAGGACAAAATTAATTCCTGGTCTTAATCTATCCCTGCAACAGAACAGTAATTTCTTCGTGTGTTTTTTATTTTTTTACCTGGAGAAAGTGGGAGAATAAAAAGGCCCTGGCCAGGAGTCAGTGTGAACACTCGCGTCTCATCACGTTGTTTGATTGCTCTGAGGAGACCAAAAAGCACCCAAAATACAGAGGATGTATTTTCCATACAGCATTGCCAGATGATCCCCATCCAGCATTGCCATTTCAGGCAAACCTGCAGCCCCTGCATTTCCAAGCTGCTTTCCATTCTCCCTGCCTCTCAGTTCTGCATCTACAGTAAGCTGAGAAATGGTAGGTACTGACACCAGAGAACTTGTAATGGTCTGAAAATACTTGGTCCAACCTGGTGCAGTCTTCAGGGGAGAAGGCATCACCCAAATGGTGTAACTCAGAGCTGCAAACTGGTAAGGGGTGGGCAGTACAGAACAACCCACCATTTACCCTCTGGGCCTCTGCTTCTCTCTGTCTGAGCTCCCTCTGAGTGTATCCGAAAATCTGTCCCATGATCTTTGCACTGTTAAAAGCACCCTAGTGCATACAGGAGACAGCTTTCTAAAAATAAAATCTGTTTCCTGCATATAAGAATGTGCTCTGAAATTCTATTTTTGCCTGAATGATGAGGAAAAAAAGTGTGTATGACTGTTGAAGACTTCACCAGGAGAGAGTAATGGTTGTCACCCAATTAAAAAAGAGAGGAAATGAGAATATCATGTCTCTTGATATTCATAATAACAATAACAGCTTTCAGACATATGACATGATTTTGAACTGAACACCTGTTAATTGCAGAGAGACTTTCTCTTCCCATTAATCAAAGTCAGTGGAGAAGCAATAGAAGAAACACACTGAAGCTAAACCTGGTCTCCCTATATGATTGTATGGCACCAGGAACAGGGAGTCCTGGGTTTGGAACCCACAATTGCTGTGTTGTCTTACAGCAGTGCACATGCAGCAGCTTAGGTGGCGAAGTTTCTAATTTGGCTTTGCTGATCCCTTAATTGCCTAAACATACAATCCCAATTTCTTAATGTGTGAAACTGCATTTCACAGATGCTGATGATGGATGAGAGTCTATTTCTGTGCGGAAGTTGCAAGCAAAGTTCCCACTGACTTCAGTAGGTCCCATGTTTTCATCCTGTTTGTAAAATACTCTTTGAGATGTTTGTTTCCTTGACAGAGCTTGTCTTCTAAAATCATCTTATTAGTATAATACTCAAAAAGTCCCCAGTACCCCATTACTAGCAAGGATCATTTAACCTGGCATTTATAGTTAAATTATGAGGAACATAGCAGTAATCATCCCACATTCAGAAAACTTCCATAAAACTGGATGATTTGTCCATTTGTTGTTAAAGGAAACCTGTGATCTACTAAACTTCACTTGCTACTATTTCTGAGGTTTGGTAGACATAAGGGGTGCAAAGCACATACTGTATTAGATAATTCTACCTCTGTGTAGGAAATGTCAAAGGCAGAAGAGCAGGCTCAGTTAGCTTCACCCTAAAGGCTTAAGCCTGTCTAGTGAAGAACAAATTCAGATACTTCCCAGGTGTGAACAAATGAACATTTCAGAAGTTTGGGGGTTTTAATGTGACAAGGAAGTCTGAACTTCAACAATTTTTCTACTACAGCTGCTCAGTCTGAAGACTTGGTAGATAAAGTTAATAAAATGCTATTGTAAATGACCCAAATTATTCTCCTTCTCCTAAGGCTAGGAGGTATTCCTTCCTTCTCTTCTTCCAGAGAGCTCTTAAATCTTTCTTGACATAGGTTACTTAAGAGGCTTTTAGAAGGCAACATCCTCATTTGGATGAGCTGGTTTCCACTTGTCCAGATGTCCTGGACTCTGGAGCAATTTTAAGTTGCCAAGCCTATCAACAGCCACGTGAGAGAGGATGCTTGACTCTGCCCCTTCCAGCAGTAACGCACCTGTACACTGGAGTCTTGGACCAGGCAGAGCTGCTCCTGTATCTTCTGGAGCTCCTCCTGCTGCCACCGGATGTTGGCCTGCAAGATCCGTGTCCGCTGCTCCAGCTGGTCCTTGATGGTCTGGAACATGCTGAATTGTGCCGAGAACTGGGGGGGGGGAGGAGAAAAAAAAGAAAAAAAGAAAGAAAAAAATAAAAAAAAAAAGAAAAAAAAAGAGGGTCGAAAAATCAAAAAAATCAGTCATTATAATACAAACAGGCCTCAGTAGAACGTTGTTCTGTAAGGAGTTAGTGGTTTCTTGATTGTAAAGCACAGCCAAAGAATAAAAATGTCTTTATAGTATACTAACATCTAGGCAGAGATAGATGTTGTCAATTTTCAGTGTTATGCACATGTATATTAAATTGCCTCAGCTAGAATGATCTGCTTACAACTGACCATGTTCTGTTGTAAGGACTGTTTCTGAGAGTATGCTCTCAGAGAGTATTTAAAATATCAAGAGCATCTTAATTGGATGGCAAATGAGTGCATTATTTTCATTAGCTTGTAGTTTGGAGCCCTTAGTGTGGTCTAACAGTATAATCCAGATGTGTTTTACTAATGCTTTGCTTTTTCTGAGAAGAAATAGCAGTTCTGCAATGCTTTGTTCTGCTGATGACTTACTATGGCATCACACAACAGACCACAATAAACATTTTCTAGATTTGTACAGCTGAGTAGTACTTAAGCTACAAGAAATACTCATTAAGTTATTTTTGTATGTGATGTAAAATGAATAGCTCAACTCAATGGAAGAAAGGCTGTTCTAAATAATAGTAAAAAATGGAGATCATTAATCAAGGTCAGGAAGCAGGTGCAACCTTCAATAGCAGCACTACTGGCACAAAGTGAAATCATTCAAGAATTGTGGAGAGGACTAACAGCAATAAATCCCTAGTATTTGGTGTTTTCAGGTATGATTCAAAGTTCACCGAGGTTAATTATTACCTTATTAGGTTTTGGAATAATTGCTTTGCACAAGCTCATATTCCAAAAGTAAAAAACAGTCTTTGAAAAAAAGAAAAAAAACCTTCAAAAAATCTTTTAAGTTTTTATGTAATCAAGGCATCCAAGATCTTTCTGAAAACATGTAGTGTTGTGAGTGTACAAGAAAAAAAAAAATTGCTGCGACTTGAAAATGCTGCCCTGTCCCTGTAGTTGTTCCAGTGGCTCTGTGCTAGTGGATGAGCTGATGCGCGCTGCTGGAACCTTCCTGCTCCATGGTGCACTGGCTTCCATAGTTTCTGGCTTTTTAGTAGGGAAGAAAAAGGTAACGAGACAGGAATTAAGGAGTGCTCTGGTGCTAGCAGCACTATATGTTTACTTAGATGAAATTTTTGGCTACTTAGAGAAATCTAAATGTGACAGAACAGATTTGTATCAGTTAACTACTTCACCTTAAACCAGTTAAGTATGTGAAAGTACCTTTACATTCCCTCCAGCAAAGCTGGCATCTCCAAGTAAATGGCCTTTGTCAGAGAAAGAGTGAGAACTTCAGAGGGTTTATTTCCATTTACCAGGCAGAGGGTGGCTTTCCTGCACAGCCTGGGAGGTCACTGCACAGAGTGGTGGCCAGGTGGAGGTGAGTCTCACAGCCAACCCTCCTTAGGGGCAAGGTGGCACCGTCAGAGGCTACTTTGCTGCCAGAGGCATCTGTGAGCACTCGCAGCTTGCGCTGTCTGCCCAAGGATGTGACGTGAGCCCTCGGCCCGTGCTGTGACTCATTGTGCTTGTGCCTGCAAACAGCAGTGCCATCATCTGCAACATGCTCCTCTCCCAGAGCAGGAAAATGGTGCCAAACCTCACAAAGGGAAGTCTGTGTTACTTCGAATTGGTGTTACAGAGGAGAAGCCAGAGCAGGGTCTCTTTCTTTCTTGTCCATGTATAAAGAATTAACCTGAGGAGTGGTGGAGCAGAAACCTCAGATGTTTGGGAATAAGAACAAGTGACTCAAAGGGGAATCCAGTGCTGCTTGTTGTAGCCCAGCCTTTTGGTTCTGAAGAGTCCCAGGTATCCTGATTTTAGGAGTGGAATGATGCTCTGAGCAATGGCTCATAGATGAAATGCAGCTAATTCCTGCTTTAACCTGGGTCTGTACAGAAGGATTTTTTAAAAAGACATGTCTCATAATCTAATTATCTCTACATGAACTCTTTTACTGAGGACTGCTCTTAGTTTTTAAAAATATCCTTATTAGAAAAGAATTAAAAACAGTTTTAGCAAAAAGCTTCATTTTAACTGCGCAGCTTGGTGATGGCAGACTTTTGATTAACATGCATATTCCTTGAAGACCCTTTGAGAAAGAAACCTGCTTTTCTTCAATTGATCAGTGTAAGAAATTTTATAACAGGTAATTTCACAATCATTTTATACTTCAAAAAGAAACAAAATCCATTTCCAGGCCTTAGTTTTAAATTTGAATTTGCTTTGTAAAGTTGTACACAAGAATATATTGCTGTTGATTTTAAATTATTATTCCTTAATTTTTTTTTGTACAGGTTCTTATATTTAGCATATTCATCTTGTATTGTCTTTTTGTTCTCTTTTTCACATGCTTTTGGTATTAATACACTTAACATCAACAATTAGTTGGTATACTGGAGTGAAAGCTGTTACGGATGAAGAGAAGGAACTTTCTCTTTTGCTTTTTTCCTTTTTCCACTCTAACCCCCAAATTGTTGATAACTCTAGCCATGACCCCATGTGCTTACAGAGCTTCTATTGTTTTTGTACAGTGAGACACTAACAGCAATTGACCTGCACCAGAGAGTATTTATCTCAAGATCATTAACCGCTCTACTAATTAAGGGAGAAATCTCTAATTGTATAATAAATTAAAAGAGCTTAACTCAAAACGTTCCACAGAAAACACTGTCTAGCTTTAACTCTGCCATTGGCATCAGATGAAGTTGCTCTTCATCTCACTTAGGTATTTACAGATGACCACAGAATCCTTAGAAAAGTGCATGTAATACACAGAAAAGTGCCATCTTTCTAGATAGTCAAATATTGGAGACTAAACCTGTGAGATCTCTGTAATTGCACCAGTTTAATCAAGGTTTGTTAATGCAGGCAAAAAAAACCCCAAAACAAACAAGCAAAACCCACAGCAGTAATTTTAGTCTGGTTTCTTAAAAAAAAAGTAAACTAAAGTGATGCATTTGGGATCATGTCAGCAGATGTTCTGGTAGGGAGGGACTCAATGCACTAGTGCTGCTGACTGTCCTCTCCTCCACCATGGGCATCTGAAAGACACCAGCTGGACCATGCCCAAGGAGAGGTGTTTTTCTCCATCGAGTGCAACCCTAAGGTGCCAGGATTACTCTCTCTCTCTAGGTGATGGGGGGCTGCAGCCAGGGGAGGGGACCTATGGCCCCTCTGTCTGTCAGGACAGTTCCTCATTTCAAATGTGATGAACATAAAGATGGATGTCTTGAGACATTCTGTTCCTACAAGTTTCATGACAATAGGTAGCGGGGTAAAGAAAAGAGACTCTATCTATTTTTTAGCTCAGTTTCCTATAAAACTTTCTTTTCTGCCTACCTTCCAACTCTCTTTCAATCCTTCTAGCCCAGGAGATGAGCCATGTTTCTTGCTGGAGACATGCAACAGGGTTGTGAGAGTGTCAAAAATACCAGATTGCTGTAACTTCATGAAAGCTTTAGCTGAGCAAAGGAGAGAAGGATCCACTCATCCCTTCCTCCTGTGAGAAAGGCTGGCTCTATGCACCAGCCCTGCAAGGCACAGCCCCTGGGAAACTGGGTTTCATTAGTTTTGCAGCTCACCGAACAACTTGTTCTTTCTTTCTGTCATCTGAGTAACACCTGCTCAATCCCAAAGAGATTATTAGTGTTAATTATTATCCAGTCATCAACATCCGCTGTGTTGTAGGGGATTTTAATTTATGACAATGAGGAAGGCAAACAAACAAATATTCTAATTGGGAGCACTTGGTTTAAAGTAAACCATATAGATTCAGGTGACATCTAGGGTGACACTGTGCTGTCTGTTCATTCACCCAAGCAAGGCACAAGCTAAAACCGCATTTCAGTGGAGGCAAAGCCATCACAGCCTTTGCTGGAAATAAAACTACTCAAAGTTCAAGCAGCTGGTGCCTGAGGCAGCAGCTAGCTGCTCACTGCAGATGCAGTTGTGGCCACTTATGATGTTTTTCCCTGCTGCTGCCACCCTGTAGCCAAATGTTAGCCACAAGGACACCCACCACCTTCCAGCTCCTGCCATCAGTCATCTTTAGCTAAGGGCAAGTGGCAGAAAGGCAGCAGGGAGAAACCTGTGCATCTCCTCCTTGTGAGCTGGCAGTGGGGCACCTGGCCACACTATTTCTACGAGTGACGAGCTTGTGTTCTGCCACTAAACTGCTGGGAAATGGTCAGCTAGGAAGCCGAGGAAATGTCCCTGATGGGATGCACATGTACCTGGGTTTCGTCCCTCACTCACCTAGTGCTGCAGGCACCTTCGTCTTTTAAATAATTCATTACCATGCTGTAGGCTGACATGGTAATTATTTTAAAGTGGGAAGTACAGAGTAGTATCATAATATTCATAATAGTTTAGGAAAATCACTCAAGTGTGTGGAGATTTGGTACTCTCTGCAGGAGTTTTGCTATGGAGTGTGAACATCAGCAGTCTGAGTTGCAATGTCCTGGTGTTATTTCCCTGCTCCCTGTCAAGCTTCATCTTGAGCTTTGCCAGGAGCACTGCTGTGACTGCTGCCAGAGGGCTGCTTGTGTAGACAGACTCAAGTCAGCCCTCTTCCTTTCACCATGATTTAGGTGGCCCAAAGAGGCTTAACTGGTGACTGGATGGCACTCTAATTTGTCAGAAAAGAAATGGAGCTGGTGTGCCAGTAAGAGCCTTTTACTGGGGAGGGACAAGGCAGCAAGGCTTTTGGTAAACAACTGGAAAGCTTCTCTTCACAAAGAGCTTTGATGGAGAAGAAAGGGAGGTAGAAAAAAGTCAAACAAAACACACACAGGCTTATAATACATAAACTAATTGATGTTTGAAAGTGCATTAATGAATAATGGAGAGAAGTATCTGTAAAAGAAAATGAATGCTCAGAGCAGATAATTGATATGCTGTTTCTCTGCTGCGTGCTAGTGTGGAGTCATGAAAAGAATATTAAACATGGAAGATAAATGAATTTGTTATTTGAAAACCAGGATCCTCAGGACTTTATATGTTTTATGTGCTACAGGAATAAACTCTGGGATCTTGTGAGTCAGTACAGGGTATCAACAGTAGAAGCAGTCTAGGTCCAGCAATACTCTGTCATTCCTAAAATCAGAGGATGATGGGGTTTATCATCACAGCAGGACCACAGGAGAAGAACAGTGTGCTGGGAACATGGTACTCAAATTTGCTTCTTCAAATTCACCACAATTGTAACCCTGTGTTGACTTTTTGGGCCATCAGCCACTTCTGAGGTATGGGTTAATAGACTGGAGGAATCTGAAATTTATCTTCAGAGGCATCCTCACCATTACTGGCACACTCACAAAATGGGTGTTGTTGAATTTGCATGTCCTTTACTGCCAGTTAGTTCTGCATCAGCACAGCCAAACAGGTGTTTTTAGCAGGACTGGGCGTCTCTGTTAGTTTTTGGTTTTAATTCTCATTGTGAATTTGATCTTGATGGGATGTGGTTCTGTGAAAGCAAAGTTGAAAACTCTTTCTCCATCTGTTTTTTGTCCTCCCATGAAATAGATGTGTGTGCACACCTGAACCTACATGCACCTGGGCTTCTGAACACCTGCATGCATTTATGTTTAAACATACAAGTGTACAATTCAGATTACTTTCCCACAATATTTTAAGTGTTTGAGAGTTTGGATTTGGGGATTTTAGTTACTAGAGAGGTAACCTAAAAGCCCCAAAATGAGAAAATATCAGGAGATACGCAAGTGACCTATTCCACTTCCAAATCCCCAACTAACCTGTGCCAGAGGTGCAGGCTGATTTTGCAGAGTTGCTTGAGGCAGCAACTGCTGTGGGAGAAGCTCACATGGAAGCTGAGAAGGCAAAGAAACCTAGGTTAAAAACAAAACAAACCAAAACTTTACTTATAAGTTTGGCTCCTTTAAATTTTAGGTTTCTTCTAATGCCGTGGCTTCTGTGTAAGTTGTTTTTAATTGCGAAGCTGCATATGTGGTACATGCTGTTACACCCTCTGCCTGTTTCCATGATTTCTTGTGAAGTTACCTGAAGAGCAGTAGGTTGGCTGAGTCTATGAACGGATAAATCCTGCTGTGTGCTTGGCGTTCTTGGCAAGGGAGTGTTAGACTCTGTAATCAGCTTTGTTGGTGTAGCTGCAAGAAAAGTACCGGTGAGATCTTACACACTGGAAATCAACCCGGTTTGAAGTGGGTAATACGACAAGACCTGGGTAGAAATTGTAATGACCTGGCTAAATTCCAGTGGGAGTCAAGGCTGTTCTTGTTGACTTCAATGGCAGTAAAATTAAACTGATAAGGAGGGTCTGGGCAAAGATAAAAGTAAATGAGACAGATTATGACTCGGTGCTCCAATGAGCAGTGCAAAAGGACCCATAAACTGTTCTAAACCAGCTGGAACTCCCTTTTATACAGGCCGAGTAACTGTAAATTTAGGTTAGCTCATTGGCTTTTTTTCCAGACCAGGAAGCAGGAAGAGTATACCCAAGTCAACACTGGAGCATCCTAAATCTTGGCCAGAGTAACAGACTGTTATTATTCATGTAAGTCTAGAGTAAAATCTCATACTGCTCATACTGATGCCCTCAAATCTACAGACAAAATCCTCATTTTTGTAATAGATTGAAACAGCACATTTCACATCTAATCCCACTGCTCATCTTCCAGCATTTAGGTGGTTGTGCAAGAACCTTTCTTCCTGTACATTACCATTTCAGCTTTTGCACTTCATTGTCAGTGCCTATCATCGATACCTCATAATTTGCTGTTGAATTAGCAGCTGCAGTATATAAGCACACATTCTTTAACTTGGCTAAATTAAGAATAATTCCATAACCCAGGAATGCCACTCACATGCTGGGTCTGACTTGGGTGTGTGGGAAGATTTTGGCGAACTCCTGGATGACACTGAGGGTGTCCGACTAGCGCTGAGGATTGAGGCACCAATATCAAGTGCATTAAAGTGCTGTTCAGGATCCAAGCTGGCGCCACTGTCCTAAAACAAACCACAAAAGGAGAATAGGTATTGCATCTGTCAAAGGTGAAGCATTTTGAAATTTAGTAATGGTTGCACACCAGTTCTTTGGCAGACCTAAAATGACTTGAGCAGAACTAATCTCAGGTAGGCCAGCAGAAGACCTGGACACAAGCGTCAATGCCCCTTCTGAACAGCATCAAACTAACGCATTTTACAAACACCTATCACTGGGTTAGAAATAAACAGCAAGCTACTGCCATAGTAATTTTGTGCCTTCAGATGTTTTTCTGAATCTTTCTTTTGTGTTCAGTTCGATGTGACAGTAACTGCAGCCTCTGTGAGACACTCAGCCATGCACTGAGGAGGAGCTTTGCTGTCTTTCCTCAAGAGATTGCTGAGACGTAGCCAAGAGGGCTAACTGCCAGAACTTGTCCAAATGAATCTTTAAACTGTAGTACCTTGGCAAGGAAAAGTGGAGATATCTCACACTGCCCCTGCCCATGTTCCACTTAATTTGTGGCTGTTACTGATCTCCAGGTTTATCCTTTCATAAACTCACCTAAATTATGTCAAAATTATTCAAGTGAGCAATGAATTCTGAGCTGAGAGAATCCACGAACATTGGAGAAAGATAATGCTGGAGTCTTCAGTGACATTAACATAGGAACAAGTTGTGATTATTACATAAATTCATGAAAAAAGCTTTTCTCATTGTACCTTTAGTGCTGAGGACACAACCTCTGAGGACACGTCTTCCAAGCCCATCTCCTGTCTCCTCTCCACCCGAACATCTGCATAACTGAATGGAAAATGTCATTCTATGTATCAACGTGGAACTGCTATATTTCTTAAAATGTGCTTTAAGAGAGTGGAGGAACAAATTACTGTACATTTTACAGGTTAAATGAACAGCTGAAAAATTACTTAAGTCACATGCTACTGAATAACATTTGAGAGTGTTTTTAATTTTCAGGTTTTGATCTGTTCCTATTTTCTTGAAGTCAAGATGCATATTAAAGAAGTATATATAAAGGTCAAGTTCACATCCTACAACCACTTTATGACTTCATTGGAAAGCTTCTACACATCTCTTTAAAAACAACCTAAGGATTAGAGGAAGTGAATATTTAAGGGATCTGTCTAGTCTCTATTTTTGCACAAAATGGGAAAATGCCATAGTTCATCTGCCCCTAAACTAAAAAAGAATTGAGCTTAACAGAAACTAAGGTTCAGTCTGATAATTTTTTTATAATTATTGTATTTCCTTCAGAAAGTTCAGGCTTTAGTTTTTGTTATGTAAATGATGTTATATTTTTGAAAGAAAATACTGGCAGATATGAGGATGCTCTTATCTTACTGTCCTTTATGTCCCGGCCGGTTAATATGATTTTCCATACCTTACCACCATGTGTGTGCACACAATGAACTCTGGCTTGGAGTTCCACTGGTGGTAGGTGATGTAGTAATGGGTCTGGAGCCAGATCCACTGCTGTCCTTTGGTCAGAAACCGATAGCAGCACGACTTCCCCTTGCCGAACTGCATCACTGCCAGCAGAAAATACAAACAGCTTGTAGCAAAATTTCCCACATGAAAATGACATGAAATGTGAAAAAAGTGACAAAAATATCTGTCATAGGTAGACAGGAGTATAAGCACCAATTTTGAGTAAGTGCTCCTCTCAGCCTTCTGACAGAACAAAAATCATAACGATTAGTAGGTATCTTCTTCTGACACTTTGAATGGTACATTTCTACACAGTACAATTAACCTTAAGTTTGGACACTAATGAATTAGCGTCTGCTACAGTTTAAACATAGATCTTACCCCGCTTTATGTGCTGATAACATGCTGCTTAATTAGACACCTGGGATTATTTTCTAAGAGTGATCATTTTAAGTTCTAGAGCAGAAAAGTACAGGATAAAAATGCTTGAAAAGATGAGTATTGTGTGCAGATAGATTTAGAATGAGGTAAGCATAAGAGATAACACTGTGCAAAGACAAAAATAATTTGAAAGAAAATTCCCAGACTGACAAGAATTCAAACTACAGTAAACCAAGGTGTACTGAAGGTTTTGAAGATTCACCAACCAAATTAATCTCTGCTTTTCTCCCCCAGTGATTTCAAGAAGTTCCCAAAACATCCACATATTTAGCCTTTCTATATTTCAATGTCAACATATAAAAACTAATGTTGACAGGATACTTTCAAGACAGGCAGAGGTGGTAAGCTGAGATGTTACAGCCAGTTCTGTAAGCAAATATTTGAAAAGCATTGCCTTATTTTCTTTACTTAGTGAAAGAGTTTTTCAATTAAATCCTAATAGACCGTATTCAGATAATCACAGCTAATCCCAAATACACAGTGAACAACATTAGGGGAAATAATCCACAAGAATTACTTGAACTATTCCTGCATATTCTTTACTAATACAACAGGGGTCAAATCTGGCATATTTTATCCATTCAGTGAGCCTCACTGACTACTTTTGGTGATACAGAGGGTAAAACTGTATTATTCAGAGCTTGATAAGTCTGTCCCAGATGCCAGTCAGCTGCAGTGCCCCCCGTTTGCTACAGCTCTGCTAAGATATACAGGCTGAGGCAAGAGTCAAAACTCCCCTTCCAAACAACATTTCGCTGAAAAGAGGTGTCCCAGTGACTTCCCAGGAACCTGGGCCACGTGATACTTACAGTGTTCATGGCACCTTGCTAGCAGCTCTAGGTCATCTATGTGGTAATAGTCGTAGCCAGAAGTACCCAGCACTTCAAAAGGCAAGTATCCGATAATCGGCGGTGCTCTGTGGTCGGGCACAACACGAGTCCATAAAACATAGAACAAGCAGTTCTGCATGTTGATGTAGAGATGCAAACAGCCCAAATCTACTTTCACTTATCAGAGTACAGCTGTTCACCTCACAGGACTGGATCCTGACTTTCCCCCACCTTGAGCCTGGGATACCCAGCTGGGCACAGCAATACTGGCATGCACCACCCCACCAGGACAAGACTATGGCAACATCCCTTCTTCAGGAAAAATGTGTTTGTGGAAAGCAGTTCACCTTCTCAGGGATCTTTACACAGGAACTGGCTGTGAGGGAGCCATTCCCTGGCTGCTGCTTGGTCAGGGGCTCTGCGATGGCTCCTGCAGCCCTTGCACAGGGGAAAATGCATAGGGACGTGTTTGGAAGCGATCATCTGCTGGGACTGGGGGGATAGGAGGGGAAATCATCTGTGCTGCTTTCCTCTGGGTGCCTGGAGAGCTCATCTGTGGCATGCTGAGGCACTTGCTTTGTACCTTTGCCAGCACAGATGCCTCAGGCCAGCATAGACTTTCCCTCCATAACTCAGTGGGAATTGCACACACGCAATCAATGACTGGATTTGGAAAGAAGGATTTCTGCAGCTGTATAATAATTAAATCATTTTGCCATGTGACAGACTTTGGCCTGTTGATAATTTTAAAAGAAGCAAGAACAAGCTAATCACAAATTCAGCAGAAGAAACAGAGTTTTTTTGTTTTAAAAGCCCATTAAAAATAAAAGCAAAAGTAAACGTAAAGTAGTAAACATCAGGAATTTCAGAGGCAGCCCTCCTGTTCATGAGATTTAGATGTGAAAAGGAACACTAACTGAGAGAATTGTACTTGTGAAATAGTAGTAGAAAAGCACCAAACACAACCAGCAGGGCTTTTCTTGTCACCAACCTGTGATCCAGGAATAAAAATTTCCACTCCAGACTGTGCCTTGATGTGAATTCCTCTAGAGGTTCTTCTACGATGCACATCTCCTGTCCAATGGAGAAAACTGACTTACTGAGAGTTGGAGCTTCACCCCTCTGCTTCATCTAGCTTTTGTTAGCTATAAATACATGGTGCATAAGAGGAGAAAACAGAGCATTCACCCGTTTTCTGGCAATTCCAGAGAGCAATCTATTGTATTTATCAATGCCAACATTTTTTGCAGGAGATAAGAACTTGTAATGCACATGTACTTAAGAGCTGAGACTGTGCCTCAGGGTGCCAAAACTTCTTTGGCTTTGACGTGGTACCCGGGGTGTGATGACCGTGGGCTTTCCCAGCATCCAGCCTGTGCCTGATCCCACCAGGGCTTGCCATGTCTTGCTTCACTCCCTCTGTGTTACTAAAGATACCCACCACCCTTGCCTGGTCCTTTTGGATGTCTGCCCTCCAAGCTCTCTGAGAAAGGAGAACACTCTCCTTCTCCCTCAGTAGCTGCAGAGGAGTAAATGCCTTCTCATGCAGCCAGCCATGGGACCTGTCAGGTGGATAAAAGGGGTCAGTTTTGCCTTGCACTTCTCTGCCACAGTGAACAAGCTGGCCCTTAAGACTCACAGCAGCCCTCAGTGCTTACAAGTACAATAAGTAATAAGTGAGTTACAAGAGGCAGGGCACAGGGCTGTCTGTGAGGCAGGACTTCCTTGCCGCAGAGAGATGAGGATCAGGAGGCAGCCAGTGGTGATCACTTGCTGGGTGGAGGTGGGAAGTAGAGGGAAGGATGGCAGCACGGTGCACACCCGTGTGTGGGCTGGGGCTGGCTGCACTCTCATGGCCACCTCTCTGCCCACTCCAAGCTCTCCTCTGCCAAGCTCTCCTTTCCCACTGGGTGCTTTGCAGGGGCAACTGCAGCTCCATGAGCTGCCTCCAGTCAGCCTGGAGGCTCCTGGCCTGGGACTTGCCAGCATCAGCACTCTGGATTTGTGTCATCCAGAGTTCCTGTGTCCTTCATGTCCCTCCTGCAGGAGGGTCTCCATCACCACTTGTAAGGACAACCTGCCCACTGGCTCCTATTCCCCTGCTCCGTGATGCTACATCCCTCTGTGCTGTGGGCACAGGTGATGACACCTTCTCATCATTTCCATTGCTGCTTCTCTCTCTGCTGTCCCTCAGGCAGAGGAGACCACTGATGTTTTAAACCCTGTTGGGACCAGAGAACAAGCTGAGGTGTGCTGCCATCAAGCAATTCTTTGATACATATCAATGCTGACAAAGTTGTTTGAAGTCTCTGGCTGTGCAGAGGAAAAAGGCTTCATAAACACCTTAAATTCCTCTCTCCCCCTCTCTCCAGTTTAGGCCAAAATCCATGCTGATGCCAAGAATATACACTAAAATTCAAGGTGCAAACACTGCTGTGTGCAACCAAATTGCTGATTCTGTCTTCCTTAGCTGGATAAGGTAAACATTTTACCTTCATTTTACAGTAGGAAGTCAAGAGTGGGGGTTGAGTCACCCAGGTGAACTGAAGAGATGAGTGTTCAGGATTTTGTGGGAGTTAAAACATTCTCTGGGCTGTTCAGCAGCTGCTTCCTCCCTAGCACTGGGCAACTCATTGCCACGAGTAGCCCATTCTGTTTCCCTGTTTATTTTGAGATGCTAGCTACCTAAAGACAACGGAATTTGCATTTAGGGTTCTCAGAGAACCTTAACTCCAGCCCTTCTGCTAATATGATTATTGTGGTTAAGATTCATGGGAAGTGTCCTCACTTACCCAGAAGGGACTCTACTTGCCTGCAGGGTAAGGAATCAGTCTACAATGCCCTGCAAGTTCCAGAGCAGTAATGGAACCTGGCCAAGGGAGCAGTGATTTCATATTGGTCACATCTCAATTGCGTTAAGAAATCTCTTAAATTGTGGGGTCAGGACACCTGATGCAGTAGTTCACATTTGTTAATTAGGGAACAGCAATGTTAGGCATAAGCTTGGTTTGTCTATCCTTATAACCACAAGCAGCTATCTTACTTCCAGGATTTGGGAGAAGGGAAATTAGCAGTAGTCCACCAAAGATGCTGAGGAGCACAAATGAAAGTGTTGGTGGTCATCTGTATCACAAAATCACAGAATCACAGAATTAACTAGGCTGCAAAAGACCTTTGAGACCTTTGTACATTGTCCCACCGCAGGAACAGAAAGCAGCAACGAGGAACCAAATTTCAAAGTGACTTTGCAATTCCTAATGCAAGGAGGGTTTCCATTTCCCGTGCAATGGGGGGCAGAAGTGACACTGCTCCTGCAGATCCTGGCTTGCACTGATAATCCTCTTCACTGGATTTTTATGCCTGAAATGTGATATCTGTAATCCATTCAATTAGCAAAACTAAGAACCTTCTAGTGTCACCCCATCTGAAAGTGTTTTGAGACGTTCTGAAATGCATGGGACCCAGGGTGCACACTTACCTTTAAAAACTGAGGCGTTGCCAAACGAACAGTCGCAACAAAGCAGATTTGCTTTCCTGGGGATGTTCTGTAAGCCCTTGGGAGAGCCTCATCAAAGCCATTGCAAGTGGAGTTAGGCACTAGGTAGGGGAAAAAAATGGGACCTGGAGTCATGCCTCATATAAGATTTGCTCTCCCTGAATATTTTGCACACTCCAAGTGTACTAATACTACTTTTATTCAGAGAAGTGCTCTAAAAGCTTTTAAAGCTGATATGCATATATTTAAATCCAAATCAGTCATGTTAGGCAGAAAGGCATCAGAGCTTAACTTCAAGTATGAATTTTACAGGTTAAGCCTGATAAAAATAAGGCCAAACCTTACTACAGAGCATAAACCAGTTTTCTGGAAAGAAGCCCCACACATCCAATTGCTCTTTTTCACCACTCACAAGAAAAAAAAAATATGCTGCAGCATGCCTAGCACCATAACTTCCATGATGTAGTGAAAAAAAGTGTTGGCAAAGGAGATAGCTGAAGAGAGTTCGTCAAGTCATCAGTGGCAAAACACTGGGGCCCACAGCCAGCGAGGCTTCATCGAACTAGCAAGAGGATGCTTGTGATTCTTGGCTGCTGAAGAATGCCTTCCCCTTCTGCATCGAAAGAACTGTCCCCACTATGCTCAAGTTATCCTTGCTTTAAAGAAGTGGAAAAGGGACCCCATGTATGGCACTGGCTTCCAGAGCGGGCACATCCGGCGAGTCTGCAGATGGCCTGCTGTCTCCTCCAACACTGTGTGGAAGGAGAAGCTGGATGTGATGTGGCTACACATTTTGTGTATGTTTTTTTACCTGTGTCTTTCATGATTGCATGGCTCCAGCTCCTTTGAGAGCCCACTAGCACCTCCTGCCCCAGAGATGCATTGCCAAAAGAACATGTTGCTGTAAACTAGCCCACAGTCCCTTGTTGGAATGGCATAATGCAAATTATTCCTCCAAGTTCAAGCTGTTTAGAGATGGTAATCCCACTCCCACAGCTATGAAAGAAAACTGTGCCAAGCTGCAGTGGGAACTGGGCTGGATTCTTGCCCTGCCTATCCAACTTTGTCCCATGAGGGCAGAGAAGGTACTATCTAGCAGCCGGAGTTCACCAATATGAGCTAATTTAATGCTAATAAGGATTAATACTAATATGAAATTATCTTTCCTTACTACTAGGCCCCTATATCCAACTTTATGAAGTTTCTGACAGCTTTTCTCTTCTGCACAGGGCAAAACATTACTGTGAAATTGAAGAGTTTTGTATCTATCTGGGGAGAAGATAACTAGCCATTTTTATCCTGGGGTGCTTCTGCACTGGGATTTTGTTCACTAACACAAATTGCAGAGATGGAAGAAGTCTCAACTTATCACGTGTGCTTTTGGAACCCAGTTCAACCTATTAAAAGCCTTATAATACTGATGCATTACTGGTAACAAGGATAACAGGGTATGAGACAGAAAAATAAGTATGCTGAGCGGAATTCACACTTGTGATTAACTCGTTTAGGCCACTGTGTGCACAATATATATTACACCAAAAAGGAAAAGAAAGGTTCTTTATCTGAGAAGACAGCACAGACGTGAACATCCACAGAGATCAAGTCCTCTCTCGTAGTTGAGTCTGGAGGGCACGGTTCACTGGATATTGAAATAAAAAATATGGGCAAAATTCTCCTCCTTTCACCAGCAGAGCACACGTGCTCTGGGGACTTCCTAGGAATATGTGTTCCCATTCTGACCCTGGGGTTATGTGCATATATGTGGGCTTCTATGGGATTATTAACACAAAAGGTTGAAAAAAAGAAGAGTAAAGATCTACAGGACACACAAGTAGCCTAAGTAAAGAGTTACTGGTCCATCTCTGATATTATTATTTAGTGCAAGTGTGTTGATTTTTGTAGTCGGTCCCATTTAAAAATTAATGGGAATGCTATAAACCCACAGGCATTGTGAAAAGTTACTTCCAAGCTTGCCATGTAGTATGTTGTGACATTTGAAGTCAATGGGGCTGTTTCTCTCTGTAATAGCCAAGTTCAGTAGCAAATTCTTGCAGTCTGGGCTCTAAGACACAAAAATACAATAAGCACATTTAGTGTCTGAAGCACAGGTATGATAAGTTAACCTAGTTAGTGAATCATGGGCTTGCAAATGACACCAGTTGTGGAAGGAAGTGGAGACTGAGTCACACCACAGAGAGCAGATGGCTTTTTTATGTCAGCTATTGGATGTAAACAGCCATGAGCCTGAGACATATTCCCAAAAGACAGCAGAATACATCCCTGAATGTGGCATTTACTTAGAAGAGAGCAGAATACATCTCTAAATGTGGCATTTACAAAACAGGATTATATTTCCAACAGGTAAATGCAGTAGTAAGAGGGTAATAATTATTGTGTAGGACAGCTAGGCAGTAATTTGGGATTTCCTCACAACATTTGGAAATTTTGAACTTAAGCAGCAGTGAATGAATAAACCCAAAGAGATGAGACACAGCTGGCCTGGCTGGAAGTTATCCTGTCTTTGAACAGCTACTGTGCCATCTCATACTCAGCTGCCTTTGACGAAGTCCAGAGCATTAAAAGCCTCAACGATGCAGGCAGGTAGCCACCACATTGTAAAGTACATCTCCATCTGAAAACGACAACTACAATAATTGAAAGAAAAAAACCACTCACATTTGCTTCTGAATTATTTTGCTGCCTGACTTAGGTTGTTGGTATCTGTTCTTTCCACAGCTCTATCTGCACAGCCTGCTTGCTCTGCTTTTGCAGCTGGTCAGTGAAATTCAACCTTTTTTGGCTGATGAATTTCGAAGTGTAATTAAAAAAAGAGATAATTACATTATTTTTTAAAAAAATACAATCCTGGTGTAACGTTTTAAACATGACTTCTGAGAAATCATACTTTATGACTCTCCAAGTCTCTTTAAAAGAAACACAACATCTTGAGGTAGCAAAGTTCAGTAGTGAACTTTCTGAGAGCACCACAGAAAAATAGTGGAGCAGAAAATATAGGATCAAACCTGAGGCTATGGTGATATTAACATTTATAATTCATAAGGGCTTGGAGTGCTTTTATCAGAAGATGCCTAATGAAAATGTTAGGCTGGCCATAAACAGGTGGGCTTGGGTAAATGAGGGCCTGTGTGTTTCACAATTAAATGATCAAGACAAAATATCTTGAGTAAGGAATCAGAAGGTCATGTAACAAAGCTAAATACATAATCAGAAAGGTGAAACAGTTGTCTCATATATATCAGCTAGCTGATGTTCCTTAGAATGAATTTTAATAGTTTTTGTGGTTACCCATCACACCTGCTGCTCCTAGAGCTACCACAAAATTCTTTTGAAGAAGGATTAAATACCTGCAAGTATCTCATAAGATAGAAAGAAACTGATTCACCTATATAGAGATTTTTGTTTGGGACAGAATGTTAAAAATAAATAATATACACAAGGAACCAAACCCTTAACTATCACAGACAAAAGGATTTTTATTCTTAGGGATAGAAATCATGCCACATGAAATGAATGAAAATGTAAAACCCCCAGATGCCACTTTATTCAGTTAATAATAGTACAGCAGTCAGTTGCTTGGTCATCTTACTTCAACTTGGAATGTGTAAAACATAATCTTCCTAAGACAGCAAACCTCCTGCTTATGCCATTCGAAAGAAGAAATCCCTCCTTCCTATTTTGTCAGGAGATGTTAATGTTTAAAGAACTAGTCTTAGTGACTGTCAAACAAACTGAACAGTGATTTCAAAAAATACAAGTCAAACAGACCAGAATAAAATCAAAATTGTTTCATATAAATTAGTTCAGGCCACACATAAACAGAATATTAGGCAATTAATAGATATAATAAAGAAATCTAAAGTGCTGGTGGCAAGCCAGACTGCTCTCAGTAGCTATGTAGATGAGTAACAGTGACAGTGTCCATATATTACCTGTCCACTTTCATCTACTCTCTCCTCTTTCCTCTTCCTGTTTCTCCCCTAGCCATCCTGTGTTGCTATGAATCCCAAGCAGATTCTTTAGGACAGGAATGGTGTCTTTTCTTTGCATAGAGAGCCTAGCATGAGTGCTGCATATTGTTAGCTGCAGCTTCTATGATATTGTTAATAGCAAATAATAATGTGTGGCTGTTGGTTCTGATCAAAACATTCATTTTGGATCGAGCTATTCTTGTTTCAGATGTTTCAGCATATACTTATGGAGGCTCAAGATCAATGTATCTTCTGTATAAACTTTATTTCTTTTAAAAACAAATTCAGATTCAATTTTTTTTCTCCTCAGTGTAGTAATTTTCTTCATGTTTATTATTATATCTGAGAGATGTATCAGCTAACAATAGAGTATCTGCTATTATTAGCATTCAGTAACCAGATACTCCCTGAGTTTCCATGTAATTGGAAACAAAAATGCACAATTTTAAATTCCACTATAATATTATATTACTTGATTAGGAAACCTTTTCACATAATGGTTATCTTCTTCTTCAAGAGAAAAGCTTCAGGCATTTTGGATGAAAGGACAGATCTATCACTTAAAAGATGCTGGTGGTTCTTTTTTATATTGGTGAAGTCTTTGAAAGGGAGGACTCTGTTTTTGTCCCTTTCAGGAGTTTTTAAGCAAGTGTGTCACTTCAGAAAGAGGATACCAGTGCCAATATTTGGATATATAATTATGAGAGATCTTTGTCTGTTTACAAACGTACAAACAATTTTCACAGGAGGGATAAATCCAGCCCCCCTTTTCATTTCTTATCAGAGTGAGCTATTAAGTGGCTTTGTAAAATAATTTATTCTCACTCGATTTGACATTTTATACCGGGAGCTGAGCATTTCCTTGGACTTTTGGGGAGGGTTACCTTTATTACTTGCCTTTCCCCTCGGCCCTCAGGCAAGACTGGATGTGAGCCACTGTTATTCATTGGTGATGCTGATATGACTCTCTCTCTTATCAGGTACTACTGGTCAATAGGTACAGTGATGCACTTGGCTCCCTCAGATGTTTGCAGACATTCACCTCTCTAGTTAAAATCTGGGCTACAGACACAGAACATGAAATATACAAAAATATTGGACAGAGTTCCTATTTGCAAATAAAACAAAAACAACCCTGATGATCTGACAGCAAGTAAGCATCTCTCACAGAAGCAAAAAGGAACTCTACCTTCCTTGTCTGAGTGGCCCATGGGCCACCTCCTCTCCTCTCATGGGACTACTGAATCTTCACATCAGGTTACAGTCCTGCTTTTCTCATTGAAGCTTAATTAATGATGATTATATAACCCTCCCAAGTGGAAAATCAAATCTCTTGTATTTGATTTAGCACAGCCAGTGACTCATGCAGGCGCTCTGCGCAGCTTGCATTGCTGTTTCGCTGGTCGGCTGCTCTCGCTTGGGCACAGCCAATGCAGCGGGGATTCACTCATGTGCAGGCAGCTCGTGTCATGTCCCTGGTGTAGATACAGCTGCAGAAATGTTCTGAAGCAGGGGTTGCAGAGTACAGATTCCCCAGGACCAGTCCAAGTGTGCACGCTCTTGCTAACCCTGGCACTGGGCTGTGCAGCTCCTCTAGCCCGCAGCTATAGCTGAGCCCAGGAGCTCCAGGGACAGTGATCTCCTGAAAGACTGAATACGTGCTGTGAAAAATGAGAGCTTTCCAGGGCAGTTTCTGGGCCCTGTACATGTGTGTCCCTTCCTCTTCTGGGATCAGCGAGGATGCTGGTGATTGCTCCTCTGTGGGAGTAGCATGGGTTCAATGTAGATTGTGTGTGATCTGGCTCCCTGACAGCAATTCTGGTGACAAGTCACCTTGGCAGATATCAGGTGTTTGTTCTACTTTAGCATCAAAAAAATTATCTTTGGCATCTCAGTACGACATCCTTTAAAGCCCCAGAGCTCCCAGTAAAGTTAGGGAGAGCAGCTAAGCCCCTAACTGGCTTTCTAAGCCACAATCCTTCAAATTAATCCTTTCAAACCCATCCCTGTATGAGGTTCTAAGCCATAAGTCACAATGCGATTAATGGAGAAGGTATGAAGGAGAAGGAAGGGGGGCAAGGTGACTGGGAACCCACACGCATGACCCCCTTGCCCCAAGCACCACCATTGTATGAGCAATGAACAATAATAAAATAAGCCTAGGAGGATGATAATTCAAAGGAGGTTACATAAAAGGTTGTGTGGAAGTAGGATAAGGACAGTGACATTTCTGTTAAAGAAGGTGAAGGAGGACCTACCAGTTCTTAAAAACATTAGCAAAGGTTAAATGAGAAGGAATGGTGACAGATTTACTAGGGCTGTTGCTGCTATGACCCCACATTAATGACAATGGAATAGTTAAGTATCCTGATAGGATATAGCCTGCCCAGAGCTAAAAGAACTTTCCTGGCCACAGAGGCTCTGACATTGCTGTGGCAGGAACATGCAGGCAGAGTGGGCTCAGAGTATGCTCAGCAAACCATCGGAAACAAAGGTAGGAGTTGGCATTGGGTGGCTAGAAAGGAACGGCAGGATTTGTATTTAAAGAACATCCTGTATCAGTCTCCCATGTGTAAAAACATGCTCGCACTTCCACTGCTGTGAAAAGCTACAGGGAAAAACATTCTTCAATACATTCATAAGGAATGTCTCCTGCTAATTAAGCCTAATTTGCAATTTCTGTCTTTCTCCCCCAGCTAACTCTTTTCTTATCTTTAGCTTAGAATCCTTCCTTCACAAACACCTCCAAAAAGCAGGATTTGGGGCCAGCTGATCCTATGCATATAGGACAAATGCTCCCCCGAGTGACATGTGTCTTTCCCACTGCCCTTCCCACCACTTTCTTTCTTGCTGACTTGGCCTCACACCTGGAGGACAGATGACTGGAGAATGGGTATTTATTTAACAGGAGGAAAAGAAGGCAATTACTGTCAGGTCCAACAGGTGACAGCCCTGAGGTGCATGGGCTGGGGGGATGGTGCCTGATAACTATGGGCCAAGCAGAGGCAAGAACCCAGCCCACTACTGCACCTACCAGATGCTCAAAGTTATTTGTGCCACAAGTCCCTGTGCCAAAGCACAGGTGCTTGCCCCCAGCCCTTGGGTGGCTTGCCCAAAGGGTGGCTGCATTCGTATGGTGCTCACTTGAGCTGATTCTCCCATGCCTTGCTCAGGGTGCGGCCAGCTGGTGCAAGGAGCCCGGTGGATCCAACAACAGCCACTTCGGAGTTCTGCACCCTCCTCCGGCTGCTCACCCTGTGAGCCAAGGGTGTCAGCCCCAAGCAAACAGTTTGCTGCTGCTACATGTGAGTCTGGTGGGCTTCCTTCCACCTTTGCTGGGAGGCAGCCATGGGGGTGACTCCCAGCCAAAGGGGAGCAGTGCTGGGCATGCACTGGTGAAGCATTTCCATCAGGCTCTGCGCTGAACTGGCGAAACTAAAGTCACATGGCAAGGGGGCCGGGAGGCACCATCTCACACAGCCAGGCTAAGGCTGTCCCCTCCCTGTCGACTAGAGGGTCAGATGCAGCAGAGATGGGAAGAAGGTGGAAGATTTAGAAAAAAGTGGCACAAAGGGGGAAAAAAATGTGAAGCAGAAAGCACGTGACTTGTTTGAAAGCTATTAAGATGGGGGTCTTGGGAAAATGATTTGGTGTCTTCTGGAATCAATATGTTCCCATTTAATTTCTATGCATTAAGCTAGGGAAGATATCTGTAATGTAAGTTTTATCATTCTTTTCAGATATAGCCACTGATAAAATTGCTGGGATGTGAAATTCTAACGGGTAAGGGGGCGATATTAAGGTCGCCCCAAAATAAAGGGCTGGAAATCCTTGAAGAAAATGGATCAGAAATTCCCCTGGTAGAAATGTATCCTTATGAGTCAGCACCTGAAATCCGGTTTCTGCTCTAGAAAACAGAACAGCTTGGTGTGTGCGTCTGTCAGGCAGCCGCATTTCACTTCATTCAAACTAGAAAGCATACAGGCAGCTACATTTTTTTATACAAATAGAGCCTCAAATCAGATGGCACCAAACAAGAAATACGTATCTCCATTCTGCACGTAGGTTTCTATTCTAGTCATGTGGAGCAAAAGCAGAAAGTTAAATGGGGACAGGGATTTTTTTTTCCACAGTGTGGCGTGCAGTTTTTGGAAAGCACGGTGGGGAATTTTTTTGCAGAGGATGACCTATTTGGAACAATACCAGCAACTTTGGAAATGCCACTCTGGAGTTCAGTCAGGCAAGTAACTAAAGCAAACTTGGGCAGGCAGGAGAAGGAAAGTAATAAAAGAGTATTTCATTTCTGACACTAATGGCCGTGCAGCAATCTGTTCGTTAGAGAACGGGTGAGGTGGAAACCTGCTCTTCATCCCTTGAAAGATGGTTTCTCTCGACTGACTGTGGTGCATTACCGACTATGCTGACTGCATTTCTTCCCTTATTTTTTGGAGAGTATTGGGTTCTGCAGTGCTGGTGAGGAATGCAAAATGGCAGCTGGAGAGGGAGGTGGGTGGCAGTGTCCTCAGCCACGTAGCATGGCTGCCTTTCCACAAGATTTTGCAGAGAAGGGTGAGAAGGCAGATTTGGCAGGTTATCAGTTCTGGCACAGAATTTGTGTTTAATGTAAACCAGCAGATAAAGTAGCAAGATTATAATTTTGCTGATAGGTGGGTCTTAGCATACAGTATTAGTGAGCACAAATAAACCCTCCTCTAAACCCATCATTATTTGCAAACTTACCCAGAGTCCAGGATCACTGCAAGTGAAGGGCAGTAACAAAGGCAACTAACACAATTTCACTCATCACATGTATTCATCCAGCTATTGCAGCTCAGCCACGAGATCCGTGTGAAGCAAAATTTATCCCGTAATGTTAAAAATAGTTCTGTCAGTTAAAAGCCTGTCTTGTTCAATGGAGCAATACTTATATTTTATTTTACACAGCTAAAGTAACATTTATACAACAATTAAAGCTTACCATTGTTGTAAGACCGAAAATTTCCTACAAATTTTATGTATTCATATGTTGGAAATTCCTTTGGGTTCAAACTTCCTCTCAGAAGATGACAATAAAACTCTAGTTCATTGTCAGCTGGATTGTTAAAAGAAGAAGAAGAAGAAATAAATATACTATTTAAGCTAAACACAACCAATGGCGTCTTCCAACCCCAATCTTGCAACTGGCAGCACAAGAGCAGCTTGTTACCACTCAGGAGTCCTAAACACCAATGTGCTATACATTGCAGGATCAGAGCCTCTGCAAGGAAGCGCCTTGCAGGGATGCAGGTTGCTCAGCGCTGTGCACAGGCCTGCCTGCAGCTCAGGGACAGCCTCAGGGATTAACTCGCCCTTCTCTGACACCACCTCATCACAGGAGTTACACAGCCACAGCCTCGGTGTAGCAACAGAGAGAACTGGGTCCTTCACTTACTGCTTTTTTCTGCTTAGGCTTCTCACAGCTCACAGCTGTTCTACATCTTGTGGTGGAAAACTATGCTTAATTACCTCAAAATATCTATTAAATTAACTCTGGCGTATTAGCTATCAGCTGCAGGTTTTGTACGATACAGTAGATTGAGGAGCTGTACATCTTACATTGTCGTGTGTTTTCTGGTTTTCTTCAGCTTACCTCCTAGACTAAGTAAGGCCAAGGAAGTAAAAGCATTTCTAAGAAAAACAAAATTCAATTTGAAAAATAATTACAATGGTTTTAGAGGTATTTTTTGACTACAAGGCAAACCAAAGGTAAGCCACATTAGCTTATCTCTGAACAACATCTTACTTGAACAGGCTGAAATATCAATTAAGATGTGATTTGTCTCAGGCGAACTCTCAGTTTCCATCGGCTAACCTATTTTCCTTAGCTGTCTCAAATGATATGATATTTAATAATTAACATAACTGCAAGTAGTCTTAGCCTAGTAAAATAAAGGCAAAGAGTTTCATTTAAAAATAGAACCAAAGGGTCATTCCAGGTGGCAAGATCTTTTTGAAAGGCTATGAACCTAATTTTTTTATTGCGCATCACATAAAAAACTCTTTCTGTGAGAAAATTTTTTATCCTGCTCATGCTTTTTCATTTACTACAGAAGATAAAATGAAACTTACTTTTTAGGTAATCCGATGAGGCAGAATCTGTCATAAGCATACAAGAAGATAACATCTTATAAATTTCTGAGTGTTCTTGTTCTGGGAGGAAGTTCAACAAATTCTGATCCAAGACATCACACTGCAAAGAGAAATAACTTTTGAGACAAACAGAAATATCACAACAAGCACCACCTGCAGAGATGCGCAACAAGGTTGACACAAAGTCTGTGGCATTTGACAGGAGTTTCCTCAGATTTCCAGGGACTCCTGACAAAGTCTAAAGCAGGAGGGAAGCTGTTGGACAGAGTAGCCATTTCTCTGTGGGCTGGTCATCAGATTAAGTCTCAGCACTCAGCAATATTTAATGTTTCTCAGAGACTATCAGATGCAGCAGGTATGTCCACGTGATTAAATGATGAGACCTGGGAGTGGGCTGGAAAATGGGTGTTTGGTTCCCCATACTGCTGCAAAGCTCCATGCACCAGCCTGCTGTGGATCACTGGAATTTGTTCTCTCCCTGACAGAGCCTGACTTGCAGGAACAGTGAAGCTGAGAGTCACCCTGAGCCAGCCAGGTGAGTCCCAGATCCAGTTCCTTCCCGGGGGGATCCCCTCAGATCCTGGGAAGTGCCCTTGGAGTGGCAGGCCTTGTTCCCCACTCCCTGCCTCCTGGCAGGTGGGAGCAGGGAGAAAGGTACTTCCAAGTCTGGACATGACTTTACAGCAGTTAGTCTCCGGGGGGGGGACTTCACAGTGCCACCAACATAAGCCCTCCCTCTGGCCAGCCATGAGCTGAAATGTCCATGTGCCTCCAGCCCCATGATCAGCTGGCATGAACCTGAAATCCATTCAAAATCTAGGAACTGAGATTTGGGAATGGGAAGAGGAGATGGATTTGTGCAAAAGGCCATGGTTGGCCCAGGGTGAAGACAAAGAGTCTGTCACGGGCTGCCAAGAGGAAGGTCTCCCTGTGCTCAGCATGGTGACTAACCCGACATGAGCAGAGTGTATCTGAAAGGAAGCCTGAGATAAAGTGACCCTCCAATGGCAGAGACGTACATCCGTCCCACTTGAGACTACCTCAGGCTGAGCTGGCACACTGACATAGCTTTGTGTGTCCTCAAAGCAGCTGCTATCAGACTGTACAGTCATGTTGAAAACATGTAAGCTCTCTATGAGACTGGCAAGTCATTAACCATCATTTATTTATGTAAGATCGTGCTTTGGTTTCCATCTGCTTTCTATCCATGCTGGCTTTTCTGTGTGGAATTCCTGTCTAGAGCAGTGAAAGTCACAGAGCAGACTTTAAAAATCAGAGTGCTATGCTTTATGCAGACACCTTGATGAGAATATATCGCTTTAGATGATTCAGTTGTAAGTATTATATATGCTCATTGCTTGAATACTCCTGTTGTGAAGAACACTTGAAAATTATTTTTGTGACTTTAGTTTATATCTTATTAATATGAAGCCTACTGATACAGTATGTGATAGAAAGGTTTTTATATATGTATAAATACTTACATACACACATCTGTATACACAAACTATACTTCACAAAATATAGTACATTGTTCATGTAATTTTGTGCATATGAAGAAAGAGCCTTTGACAGGAAACAGCAGTGGTGAGTTCTGTTCAAGGCTTAGGTGCAATCTCAGAAATTAATATTTTCCTTCTCATTCCCTTTTTTACTTGTAAATGATAATGATACCACCAGGTTAATTAATCTCCCATCAACTCTGCAGTAACTGCAAGAAGACTAGATGTGAGCCATCACCACTCCTCTAACTGAAACCTTTTGTCTCCATACTGTGACCAAGCTCCATTTCCAAACCTCTGATTAGTTCTGCGCTGCTGTTTCTGTTTGAGGTGATAGCTGCAGAGGCCTGTGCTACACCTATGGTTGGAGTTGCAAGAGACTTTTGTTCACACACCCCTCAGAGCAACCTCTCGCCCTGAGCACCAGGTATTCATTAATTTGCAAGTCCTGGTATTTGCAGTTTTTGCTGCCATCATGTACCATATCCACAATTTATTATTTGGGTTGCATCTTTGCTCTTAGGAAGTACCAACTTTTTTTAAATGAGTTTGAAAAAAAAGCTAAGGTTTCTACTTCTTACTGTGTTCCACACCTCTTGCCTCTTGCAGAGGTTTGGCACACCTGTAAAACACTGCACAGAACAGAATTTCTGGATCTTGTACACATCAAGACTTCAACAACGCTCTCGAATCAACACGTCAATCCAGAATACATTGCAAAGTCAAACAGAGAGATGGAAGCAAATAGTCTACAGTCTCACTGGAGCTGCAGAAAATGCCAAGCAAGCTATTCAGAGCTAATTCTGCACCAGACCCAAAGAGCAGACATCTGGTGTCATGGCAAAAAGGTGAGTGGTGAGACAGATAGGCTCTGCAAAGGGATCTGGACAGACTGGATCAAAGAGCCGAGACCAACTGTATGAGGGTCCAACATGGCAAAGTGCCACATCCTGCACTTGGGTCACAACAACTCCAGGCAGTGCTATAGGCTGGGGGCAGTGTGGCTGGAAAGCTGCCTGGCAGAAAGGGACCTGGAGGTGCTGGTCAACAGCTGCTGAACATGGGCCAGAGTGTGCCCAGGTGGCCAAGAAGGCCAATGGCATCCTGGCCTGCATCAGCAATAGTGTGGCCAGCAGGACCAGGGCAGGGATTGTCCCCCTGTACTCGGAACTTGTGAGGCCACACCTCGAGTGCTGTGTCCAGTTCTGGGCCACTCAATTCACCTCACACTGAGGTGCTGAAGCGTGTCCAGAGGACAACAGAGCTGATGAAGGGTCTGGAGCACAGGTCTTACAAGGCGCAGCTGAGAGAGTTAAAATTGTTTAGCCTGGAGAAAAGGAGGTTCAGGGGAGACCTTATCACACTCGTACCACTATCTGAAAGGAGATTGTGGTGAAGTGGGGGTTGGTCTCTTCTCCGAGGCAACCAGTGACAGGACAAGGGGAAATGGCCTCAAGATGCACCAGGGGAGGTTCAGGCTGGACATCAGGAAAAATTTCTTTACGAAAAAGTGACTGAGCATGGGAAGACACTGCCCAGGAAAGTGGTGGACTCACCATCCCTGGAAGGGTTCAAAAAATGAGTGGACATTGCACTTTGATTTAGTGGGCATGGTGGTATTAGGTCAAAGGTTGGACTTGATGATTTTGCAGGTCTTTTCTGACCTGATTCTATTGACAAAATTTGACCATCGGTGATAAAAATGGATCAGTTAGAGAGGAATGGTTTGTAGCTCTGTCTAATTATTCTGCAGTGGGCAGGTCTGTGCCTACTGGCTGAGACAGCCACAGAGCACTGCTGAATGAGACAGGCACATAAAAGAGAGGCACAGGCAGATAAAAGATAAACTACAGTGACTGTGGGTAGACTTGTTAGATGAACTACGTTAATGCATAGTTATCGTGCTAAGCCTGGAATCTACTCTGCATCTTCAAATCTATGGATCCTGCTAAGGAAAACTTGGGAGTATTTACTCCTGAAAGCTAAGGCAGGCAAAGAACACCTTTGTCTACATGGATGCTGGTCTGTTCCAAACACAATACATCAAGTTCTGAAATAACGGGATGCATAGTTAAAATATTTGTGTAGTTTCAACAAAATGGCTGTACTCCAAAATGGAACTCCTTCCTCATAATTTCATTGTTTTTACTGGGGATGGGGGCGGGGGTTGGGGGTAGTGGTTAGGAGGAAAAACTCCCGCTGCAGGGAGAAAAAGCAAAGAAACTAAGCAAACACGGCCACTAGAAAAAAAATGGTGGAGGGCTGCAAATGAGACAAGTTTCTTTCTCATCAATACAAAAAATAAAGATGGCTATGCACTTGTGTGCTGGGATTTGGCCCCTGCATCAACCTGTATGTCCTGCACTGATTCCTACTGCTACCCTGTCACAGCAACACAGCATACATAACTTCTGTACACTGTAAGGTGCTATGTCCTGGATTTTTCCACCCTGACGTTTACCGTAAGCGCCCAACACAGCAGAACAGCTCCTTGAGTTTCACTGGGTAGCCCCTGAGGAGGAAGACCTTCCCCTCAGAGAATCTCAACCCTGCCAGGGACCTTCTGGCAAAGCAGGCCAGAAGGGACAGGGAGAACCCTTCTCAAGAGACTGCATATTCTTGGAGTCATAGTGTACCATCTGACTGGCAAATGCTACGAGTTGTGGTCAGATTTCCACGAGTTCACTTCAGCTAGAGTCAGCCTTACCATGTGAGCTAGATCTCTCCACCTCAACTGACCCTAGCAGTAGACTCCAGACCTTGTTAAAAAAAAAAAAAATTAGAATTACAGCAGGGGAAGTTTGTGTTTGAAAATACTCCATGGAAGTAAGGGAAGCTGTATTAAAGAGAACTGGATATATTTATTCTGAGCATTGGAGACTTTTATGATTTTAATGAAAGAAAATACATCAGTGTTCTTAACAGGGGCCCTCAGAGAGCCCTGCTCTGCATTCTGCCCAGTTTTGCTTTCCTTTCATTGCACAAAACAGAAGATTTGCAGGGTATTTCTTCCCTGTTGTCTCAGAGGGGAAAGAATTGGTATTTTGTCCCTCAAACAGTGACTGAATTTAGCTTACAAATAGATCCTCGAGGTAAACAAAATAAGCCACGTAGATTTTCCAGATAGCACTCTGATCAGTTTTAAAACTTAAAAAAACAAATGGCAAGGGCAACAGAGGACTAAAATACCCAGTGTGCACCTAGATGCACCCTCAGCTGGGCCCCTGCCCACAGCTGTAGCGATTTGCCGACCTGGGGCAGGCAGAAGCCTTTATTGCTTGTTCATTTGTGGCCTCTGGGATGCTCCCAGTCCCTCTGCATGTGTGGGCTGGTGGGGCAGTTGTCAACCATAACCACTCCAACAGCTCCAGGAAGGTCTGCTCCACCTCCAGCCCTCTCAGGTTGGTCCCTGACTTGGACTGCCATGTGCTGCTTCTGTGCAAATAAAAGTAATGCCCATCTTTATCCTTATTTTGGGCTGGATACCATGTAAGGTTATCACACTAAGCATGTCTTTGGGAGAGAAAACCAATTTAGTTTCTGATGGTGCAAACCAGGAATTATAAACCTGAATCTATCCATGTTCAGTCAGGGCTTCAGATTTTAGGTACAGGGTCTGAAATGTTTCTTCCTGAAGAGGAATACTTTCCCGCAGCTGATCTACCATCTCCACTAAGAATCCGTATTTGGAAGGGATACCAATGAAACCTCCAAATGGTGAAAGACAAGGAAATTTCATGGAAATCCAGTAAGTGTATGAAAAACCCACAGCCTGTATGTTGGACAGAGCTCTCCCCACTCTTGAAGTGAGGCAAATGTCAGAAAATAGCCAAGTACTGGTCTTCTCAACTGTTGAGGATGAAAGAAAACTGAAATAGATAGACTCAGTTCAATCCATTGTTGCATAGCAATATTTTTGCATTTACCAGGAGCTGCTGCCTTTCATCAAGTTCCTTTTGTCTCAGAAGAAAATAATTTTTGTTCACATTCCAGCAAGGTAGTGTTGCAAAATACGTTTGTCTGGGTGGAAAACATAACACAAATTTGGAAAAACTATATGAGAGAAAAAGAATTGTAATTTTCTTAAGAACATGGCAGGGGGTAGTACAATAATGATTTGGCAGCTAATTTTTTCTCCTGGGCATGTATTTATTTGAGACCAGGATACTAAAAATGAGCGTGAGGATTAATCCGTAATTATTGTGCCATTTCTCCTAGAGCAGACTTAGCAACAGGAGCAGGGTTTGGAGCAGTCCCTCTCCCCTGCTCCTCCAGCCCAAGCCAATGCACATGGGAGTGTCTGCCACAGTACCACAGAGATAAAAGAAGCTGAATGTGCCAGAGCATTGGCTGGACCGGTGTAGGGATGCACCCAGCATCAGCTCCACCAGCACCTCCTGGGAGCACTGTGTGCTCCCCTTGGGAAAGCACAGCTGAGCTGCAGGGCGAGCTCGTCAGCAGCCTCTGGCTAACTCCAAATTCAGTGGGGTTTTTGTCCTTTACCTCCCTGGGAGCAGAATAAGGCCCTTAACAAGCTCCTCACTGGGCTGCCAGCAGCACTGGTGCTATTCTCTGCTAGCTTAGAAATCAGAGATGGCAAAGATCAGCCAGGTCATCCTGTCCCTCCCCTGGCCAGACTATTCCTGCAGAGCTTTTTCCATTCAAGCTGAAGTGCCTCATAGCAACAAAAACCTGAAGAGTATGAATCATACAGAAAGAGTGTAGAGCTGAGCAACAGCAGCCGCCAGGATAATGCAGGGACAAACTCCTTCACCACATTTTCAGGAAAACACCAGCCCCAGCACCCTTTTACATCTGTTTCTAAACATGCAGTGCCCAATTCTACAATGTGTAGTAGAAAAGCCAATGCCGGAATTACTCACCGGTAAATGCCCTAGAAGAGGTGTGATGCTGTCAGACACATAGATGATGCTTCCACCTGTGGTTACTGCTATAATGAAGCCATCTAATGCCTAAGGAAAACAGACAAGTTGAGAGTGCTTTAACAGGAATGAGTGGTGTGAACAGGACATCTCATCATGTGTTGATCAAAACAGTTTGACTTCGGCACCATATTGTTATCGAATTGTAGGAATGTTATCTCAAGTTGCAGAACAGTAATTCTCTGATTTTACAGTCTGATTTAACTTTTACAAGACTCTTTGTAGTCTAGTAAAAACTACTATTGAAGCAACAAAGGGCTCACAAGAACATTTCATGTCTCAGTTTTTAAATTAATCACACGTTTTAATAATGCAAAATTACTAAGACTGGATCCCTTGGAAGTTATTAAAATGAACATTTGAGCTCTGTGTAAATATCAAAGGACGATGAAAGGATGCAGTCCTATCTCAAAATGGTACTTCTCTGCAAACCCCATAAATCTCAGTTTGTATTAATGTAACATTGTATATTACTGGGCTTTCATGTAAGTAAAAGCAATGCAAATGATCAAATAATCCTTAGCCTGAGTTTTAATTGAGTGATTTATTTTAAAGGTCATGGTATTAGATTACTCATTCCAAGAGAAATTCACCCTTCTGCAGAGTTTCTTCCTCACTTTGGTCCCATCTTGTGGTAAGCCCCTTCACTGCTAGGACTGAAGGGAAATGTCAGCCTTATCCCCACCCTCTGCACAAGAGCAATTTCACCTTCAAAATGAGTTTCTTCTTCAGTCTGAGCTGCCAAGTTTTGAGCTAAATTTTGTTCAAAATTAAACCTAGGTAGATTTTGAGATCTAAGGCAAGATTAACTTAATTTTTCGGGGGATTCTCCTCAGAGTGAACTAAAGTTAGATGATCTTCAGATCACTCTAAGGAGAACACCCCAAAAAATTAAGACACAACAGTATGTGCTCAGACAATACATTAAAACCTTCCCATTGTCATTAGGGAGTCACCAGTGAGGCCCCCAATCCTTCAAGTGGAGCAAGTTTGGGTCCTTCCTGTCAGTTCCCTGATGTTCTGGAGTCAGCATTGCCAGCAGTATTTGAGCATCAAAGGCACTGCAAGCACGACTGCATCAGGGCAGGGTTTGACTATACTCCAGTGGCCATACCTGATCAGGAGACAGGTGTACTGCAAACAGCCTGATCAGAGTGCCACGGTGTTACAAAACCATACTGCAAATCCAGGCCTGCCTCCAAGCCAGACTTGCAGTTGATCTTGTAAGCCACAGCATATACTTCCCCCCTGCTGACTTCAATAAGGGAAAGAATTCTGAGAACACTGGAAAATGCTAATTGTTAAAAAAAAAAAAAAAGGCAAACACAAAGCCTTGAATAAAGACACAAACATATGTTCCTTTTTCCAGAGAATGCTGAGCACCCACAACTATTTAAGTCAATGGGAATCTGCTGGTGCTTCAATCCTTTGAAAAGCAAGTCAATAACTTATACCCCAGTAGAAGAGTGTGTATTTAGCATCTCTGAAAACCCTCCAGCTGCTATAGTTAGTTTGATTTTGTTAATCTAGGTGCAGAGAATGTGTTTTTCTTTAGTGCAGTACATTCAAGCTGTTTTCTAAAAAAGCATGATAGCTGTTAACCCGTAGAAGAGAGCAGTGGTTTTACAAGGCGGTTGGATTGTGCACGTTACTATGGTGAAGGTTGTTAGTTTTTAAAAAATCAGGTCTTTATTTCATATCCAATGCAAATTATACACAGTGACTCATATCAGAATTCTGTGGTAAAATCAAGCTAATGTGTGCATACATAATTCTATTTTTATTTACTTGTGACTGGACATTCCAACATTAAGACAGCAGTTTCCTCTTCAAAGGTTTTACTATTGCATCAGTCCTAGATGGACAAACAGAGCCTAATGCCCACTGTAATTTGGTGACAGCCTTTTCAATGGGGTAAGAAAAGGCCATTTTCAGGAAAGCTGATATATTACTGCAGTCAATTATGCCTTGAGTCTTTTGAATTGGTGCTTGGAAAAAACCCTTCCCATCTTTTAATAACAGGATGGTAAAAACTTCAAGCAGTCTTGTCCAAATGCTAATAAAATAAGATTAGTAGAAAGGAAAAATAGCAGGGAATGATGAACATTTGGCACAACAGGACATCCCAATCCCCAATGTTATCTTGAAAGGCATGGAAAATCACAGTAGCAAGAAGGTGATTTATAAGCTGGGAAACCAAAAGTGATTGTTTTAATCTAAAATTGTGTAGCATACAAGTAGAATCAACAAAGCCCCAGCCTGTCAAAACAACAGCCAATTTATTGCCATCTGAGGGACATATTGCAGTGCACACTGAAGGAGTTATGTGTGTTAAGTTCCTGTGCACTGAGATGGAAATGGGCGGTTGTCAGAGCAATGGGAGCAAAACGTCTCATAAAACTGGTCCAGGGGAGTCTCATCACAACAAATTGCAATGGCCAAGGGACTGCCAGTCCCTGGGAGCCAGCAGCATGCCCTGCCTTTATGCCACTCCTTGCTGGGTGAAATTGTTCCCCAACATCCCTCCCTGCCCACCACCAGAACCTGGATCATGTGCCATGTTCACATCATCTGTGGGAGAAGAAGCTTGTTCTCAAAGGACACCGTGGGGCCGTGCAACATCCATGTGTTTAGTACAGAAGACCCTTGCTGAAGGCAGTTCTAGCTTTTACTGAGAGAGAAAAATGCATTCTAGCAACTCATTTGCTTTTCATTTTGAACCTACATAAACACCATTGAGTCGCCTCCCTTCAAACACGAGCTAGCATTAGAAGAACCTATGCTATAATTTAAAAACTGCGATTGCAAAATGCTAGAATAAAAAGTGTTTGATAAGGGCCTTGCAAATCAGAGTGGAAGTACCAACTGCATCAAGCCAAGAGGAGCTGTCAGGCTTTATCTGCTTGTACAGCACCTAGCATGGGAGGGACGTGACACCATTGCATTTCCGGTGCTAGTCTTGCATAAATATTAGATGATAATAATGCCTTCCAAGAACAGGAGAAAAACGGCCATGTGCCCTTTACCTCACCTCTGTTTGTAAAAATAAAATATAACTTGTGATTTGAATCTTTGCCCTGAACTGCTCTTCTTGGGAGTCGCTGCACAGCTTTGGAGGCTGCGGCAGCACAGCACAACGGTACCGCTGAGAGGGAAGAACAAGAAGAGGGGACTTTAATCCCTTGTCCCAGTGACAGCTCTGCTTGATGGTCAAATACAGCAGTTCCCAAAACCTCCTTTTTTGGAACTGCAGATGACAGTTTATTCTTAATGCACGGACATTTCCATGAGTGCTAGACAAAATTAGGAAAGGTATATATGCATGTTTACCTCTAGCATCAGCTGGGTGAATTCTTCATTGCTGAGAAATGAAGGCTTCCAGTCCTGCTGAATTTCAGAAATCTCCGTCTGTGCTGAGACTTCTAGACAAATAAAACATTTACATCTGTAAAATTCAAATTAACTTCCATCTGCAATACTACATATGAGTTGCCATGAAAAGAGAGAAATAACTTTTGTATTCAAAAATTGCAGTTTTCAAGCCTGAAATGTTTTCTTCATTTTTTACTCAAGTCATTTTGTACTGACTTCAGTGGGAGCCTGTATTCACAAGGCCACTGGCCTCAAGCAGCATTACCGAGGTATTGATCAAAAGATAAAACCACTTTGCATGAAATTAAAATCAAGGCAAGGATTAGCACATGTCAAATTGCTATTTACAATCTACAGCTTCAAAATCAGGACGCTAGAGAGGGTTCAGCCTATAGCTTCTGTGCCAAACAGGGAACAGCAAGAAAGCTCCTTCAGAGGAGCCCCAATCACAAGTATTTGCAGCAGCTTTACACTGGTGCTAGTGCCACCACTCTCTCCCATGCCTACCTTCAGCCACGTGGTGCAGGGCAGCCCAGGAGAAGGAATGGAGCACCAGCATCTCATCCCAAATCTGGTCTGGAGGGCAGGGTCCCCTGTGCTGTCAGCCCATAAGGCACCAAGGGGAAATCTGCCCCACTGCTGTCCATTCGTGACCCCACGGCAGCCTGCAGAGGGCTTGCTCCCTGAGGGCTTTCCATGGAGGGGTGCAGGCACACTGGGATAACAACTCACAGCCTTGCACTGAAACTGGGGACCATACTGGATAGCTGGTTGCCCTGCTTTCCTTTGGAAAACAGTCACTAATGTTAGCTCTGCCTGAGTCAGGATTCTGGGGGACAGCTCTAATTTAGAGAAACTTGAGCTGGTTCAGTTTGATGCTCACTCTGCTTCTCTCGGAGCGCTCCCTCACTCAGCTCTAGCAGTGAGGGGATGTTGAGCACAGACTGTCTTCTCTTTTCAGCACCTCCTGCTAATTAATCCTACTGATTAACACTTCCAGAGCATGTAACACCCAACATTCCATATTCAGAGCACATAGGCAAACTGGCCAGAGAAATGCAAATAGATAAATAATACTAAAGACAGTAAATTTATACGAGAGTCTGTGCATTTTGTCACCGAGAAAGAAATCAAAGCCTTTGTTCAGGCTGTATTAGTGGAGGTGCAGCCGTTTGCTCCTACCAGCCCCTTCCACTTTCTGCACTGCTGGGGGCTGTCACTGGCAGCACGGAAACTCTCCACAGCCCCTGTGGTTTCACACACATGTTTGAAAACCAGACTAAGGAAAAAGTGTCCATCAGGGTTTTTTTGGTAGTTTCAGAATACAGGATACTTTCAGGAGTTCTGTAGCTTGGAAAAACTAATGTACATGAAATGGTGACTCTTGGGAGAATTAATTGAGATCTGGGAGATTCTGTGGATTATAATGAAAGAGGCTGTTTAGGAAGGAAAAAATCTGAAAATTTACCTCCTCCTCTGTAATGACTAAAATCTTGGTTTAGCCTACCAAACGAAAAGGAAATATTACCCAATAAACCAGATCCAAAGTATGCTGAAGATAATCAACATTTTTACATGGTGATGCTTTGTATTATATTGTGTGACTACTAATCTGGTTTAAAAATAGAAAACATTTGCTTTTTTTAGCAAGTGCACAAACCCCTGTCACATTTTGACCCAATTACTGTGGAAGGATTTGTGACTGTTAGCTTTCCTTCACCTAGTTGTTCTTCAAGAAAAAGCACCTTTTGGAGGAAATTGTTTGGACCTTCAGCTACACTTAAACACTGATTTTAAATCTTGGGTGATTGTTCTTTGCTTAGCTTTATAATTGAGCATATTCACATTTTCCTTTGCCTTGGGCAGCTAAAAAAAAAAAGGTAAGTTATTACTATAATTTTTTAAAAAGTGTATATAACAATTAAACCTTGAGATGTCCTAGTCACCCCCTCCTGTACAAAGCCATAGGTTAATGGTTGGACTCATTGGTCTTAAATGTCTTTTCCAACCTAAACAATTCTATGATTCTATCTTGTCTGGGGCAAAAAATTATTTAAGGAGAAACTGCACTCTAACAGCAGAACTATTACAATTATTTCCTCATTAAGATTGACATTTGTTACTCCATTCTGTTGGCAGTCATGATATAAGAGTTTTCATGGTCTTTTCTGTTACATCCAGAGTTCTCCAGAGAGTGCAGAAGGGAGGTGCTGGGTGAGCAAAGGTAAGCCAGGTGATGTAGTGCATCATCTTGTGAGACCCCTTTCTGCACTCTGGGACCAGGGGCATTCCCCACAGTCACTCACTGAAACCTCTTCCACATAGGGGCAGAGCAGGAGAGCCCCATTTTGAACCAGCGCCCTGATTTATAAGGGAGAAGCATTTCAACTGACCACTGCTGGTGAGTGTCAAAGCATCAGGAAGGCCACAGTGCATATTCCTCCCACGGAGTAGAAACTAGACCAATGAGAGTAGATCAGCAGGGTCAGAAATCTCCTCTGCCCTCTGTGAAGGTACATTTCTAAGGGACTTAACTGTCATTGGTGCAAGCATTTTAAAAAATAAACTCCTGTCTTTCCAACACCAAATCACTACTGCAACTGGATGCTGTGCACATGTGATGTAGCTTCTGCTTGTGCAAACTGGGCAAAGCATGTCAACTATCTGTGGAAGCAATTTGCTGATGCCAGCTTCAGAAACTGAGGCGCTTTCTGGTCTGAGTTTTCTGCTCAATGTGGAAAATTGAGTCCTACACAGTCCACTGAGGAGCTGGGGTGCTGAACAGATTGCTTCCCTGCATTTCTTCTGCAGAGAAACTGGGGCGAATGCTTTGTTCTTCTGCTCAGAGTATTGCAAATTTCAAGGAAGGGAATCTTCCCTCTGCTCCCAAATTTCTCTTGTTCAAAGCATCTGTCTTCTTTGTGAGTGCTGCAGGGCACTGTTGCCCTCTTTCCCTTGGTTCCTGCCATTTTCCCCCTTCTCTAGCAGGCTGAGAGTCATCTTCAACTGAAGAGCAAACAAGGAGATGGACTTGGGCAGCACAGTGTCTGCAAATGATCTTTTTTGATGAGACAGAAAAAAAACCTCAAATACCTTATGTTGGCACTTTTAGGTCCCTTGAGCCATTCTGATAATCACGGAAGGAAACGGGATATTATAGCAACTGTCTGGCAAGTGCATGAAGAGCTGCACTAAATCTTACCATTGTGTTTCTGCAGAAAGCCGATGACTTTTTCCAGCACAGTAGTTTTGTCCATTTTGCGAGTGTTGCCTGGAAGCATGGAGCTGAGCTCTTTGATGAGAACATTGAACTGATCGCGCCTCTTCTTCTCAGACTTGTTACGCGAAGCCCTGTAGACAGGGAAAAAGGAAAAAAGGATGAGCAGACCAAGAAGGAAAATGGTCATGTACCTGCTCTTTGCAATGTATATACATGAAATTAGCTTGCTGCATGCGTCAGCGTGTGAAGATTGACTCCAACAAAGCTGCAGAGGCCAGTAGGAGGCAACAGTTCCCACCACCTGCTCTTTTCTTTGAGCCACCTTTAGTGCCCAGCCAGGAGATAGAGGCTCTGCTCACTCCTCTGTGCTGCCTCTGGACACTCTGGTTGAGCTTATCAGGTCAGCACTGAGCCTGTAGTTGAAAGAGCTCTGTCCATCTCCTTAGACATATGGAGGATCTTGAAAATTCATGCAGTCTCTGGGGAGGCACTCAGAGTGAGAAGAAATAGGAATACTGTGACAACACTGAAATTGTCCATAAAGAAGAGTGGAGACTGGATCATACCAATCTGCGCAGTCTTAAGAGAGGGAGCCCAGTCCTGCAGCTGTTGCACTGGAGCTGGGTTAATCTAGAGGGACCTGCCCACTTTGGTCACAGGTGCTCTGCCTACCTCCAGGCTGGCAGAGAAGAATCAGGATGCTGTCTTCCAGTCATTAAGAAGAGACCTGAGTAGCAGTTGCTGCAGCTCCCATCTGGTTCATATGCCACCTTGTTCTGTCTCCTCTCCAAGGTCACAAGGAAAAGCAGGAGAGAGGGCATCAGCATGGATTGGGTCTGAGGCTGGGATGCATTGCCAGACCTGTGGTCTTGGAAGTGCCAGCAGTGCTTGCCTTTAATCTCTGTGTGCCACTGGGAAAATCACTTAACGTCAGTGCCCCGAGTCTCTAGCTGTAAAACGAAGACTCTACAGCTTTCTTCACCAATCTTGTCTGTTTAGCTTGCAGATTCCTCAGAGAGAGTCTGTTTCTGCTGCTGTGTGTTTGAAGAGCTCACAGGAAGAAAGGATCTGATTTAATTTGGGGTGTTTTGTCACCATCATAATACTGTCATTAAGGCTGCTGATAATCTTTTCAGCATGCACACTTTTTTTTTAACTTTATGTCAATCTGTACACATGCATTTTCTGACTTGTTCCCATGAATACAACAATTGTTCGACTCAGAGGTTATCACCTGGACTTCTGTATCCACGTGGAAATAGAAATAAGTACAGCCCAGTAGGTTTGTTTGTTCTTCTGAAAGGTCCTCAAGCAGACGAGATTTGCCTTGTCAATTACGTAAAGATCTAAAAATCTGGTTACATGTAGATGGGAAAGAAAAGCCAAGAGGCCCGTTCTCACTCTGAGTTTCTCAATCCCAGCTAACTCTGGCTGTGCCTCAAAGCAGCTCTGGATGCACACTGCTGAAAATCAGAGCAGAATTTAGCCCAGCATCTATATCCCCTGCAAGGACCAGGATGGCAATAAACACCTTCAGCAGAGAAATCACTGCAGAGGCTTCTGGATGTTACTACTGACAGAGGGGTAATTTTTGTTTGTCTTGCTCTCAACCCTGATCACACTTGGAGATACACTGGATAGAAGCCAGTGCTTGATTATTTTACAGCTTTGAACACAAGAGATTGGGTGGATACTGCCTGACTGCTTTCAGCTTGCTCTTATTACAGTGCAAAAGGCTGTCAGAACAAGATGCGAAAAGCTCCAGCCTTATCCTATTTCTCTACAGTTCAGGGCAATGTTAAGAGTATCAACATTTTACTTCCTCATAATTCAATCCTCAGTTCATTTTAAGCTTAAAGAGTCCAGATTTCCCTGAAAATAAAATAAACCACCAACTGTCAATAGGGAATGTTACTTTAAATTAAAAAAAAAAAAAGGGTTGACAGAAATATAAAGTATCTATTTTTAACACTTGACATTTTATTCACAAAGGAAATATAAAAACTCCTCTAGTGGAAATAACTCTACCAGGATATGAATCAATGATCACAGTAAAATTTTGAAAAGGAAAAAAATGAGAAAAAATGGGAAAAATGATAAAAGTTATCCCTGCACAATTGAAAATACTTTGTTTAGTACAGTTATAAATGTATGAAATAAGACAGTTTTCATCACTTTCCTTTGAAGATTATTTCCTAGCCCTGCTTACTTTACTGCTAGGGCATACAGTTACAGTAATCCCAAACAACCTCTGTCTTAAATCCATACTACTTGTCCCTGTTCTCCTCGCTCCTTGCTACTTCACAAAGATTACACATATTCAAGGGGAAGGAGGAGACACTGCATGAATAAAATCAGGACTTTAATAAATACAGCTAAAGGCAATAAAGAACAGCCTGAATTCAGAATGGTCAAAATCAACAATTTAACAGCCATTTTCATTTGCTTACATATATGCTGCTTGTTGTCTTAAACAGACAGATACGAACTGACTAATAGATGATACATATAGCTAATTTACAATGAAATGTGACTTTACACTAAATTTCAGATTTCTTTTGGCTGTCCTGTGGAGTGTGTTATATATGCATCAACGCAAGTAACTGTACCACATACCTTCATTCAGATTCTTAAATTTACTTTTTATTTCAGTGGAAAATGGCAGGTAGTAGTCTTCATGATTAAGCACTTTCTCATGGTTCACTTCAAGCTGGTTTTGGTTGGAATTTGGAATTCAACTGAATTGCAAAAAAAGTATTTTAAAATTATATACTATTAAAGCAAACTGAAAGAAGAGCAAATAGAGAAAAAAGTGCACAAAGCACACCTTTTGTTTAGAACTAATAAATCTATAAAACAAAATAAACCTCATCTAGCATCAAAGAACTAAAAAATGAAACTACGGCTTCTGATCTCAGAAGATCAGAAAAGCTCACATAGGTCTTCAGTGTTCCCAAGTGCTGTGCCATCATATCCACATTTCAGTCCTCAGGTCTTCAGAGTGAAGCTGTGCCATAGAGAGTCAGACAATGAAGAACAAGGCTCAATTTAACCAGTGCTCTTCCTGAAGGAAGAGTTATATATCTTGGCCAAATACTAAACACCTGGCACAGGGGTGGGAGTGCAAGTGCCTCTTCTCAAGAGAGGACGGATCCCTTTTTCATGTCTGTATAATACAACCTGTATGTGCCTAATAAATCACAGCAGATAGACATGGTGTGTCTGTGTACCTCTACACATACCTAACTTGAGAAACCCAGCTCCTGGCTTGAGTCCATCCCCAAAGACTTAGGTCCAGAAATTTCCAGTCTCACCTACTTTTAACAGAGAAAATAAAAGGAGAGAACAATTTCCTGGGCTATTTAATCCCCTCTGGTGTTTCTCAGCCCGGAGGGACACAGTCCTTATACCAAATAGAGGAAAAAAAAAGTGTTTCCCTTGTGATACAGGACAGGTGAGAGTCCTCAGTCTACAAGACACAGCAGCAAAATATTAATCAAATAGCTTCTCCTAAGTGTGACTCTCTCTGGAAGAAAACCCGCAGCTTTTAAATGAATCTGAGTGGTTTCAGTATAATGTATTAACTTTATATCTTCATGAAGCATCTCACGAGTTCAAACTCTATTTCAACTTCATCTTTATTTCTAAAAAGCAAAATGAACTTAAATTACAAATTGAAGAAGCAGTTTCCTTTTTTAATTTCTGAAGTTATAATTCTTTTTATGCACCCTGATAGAGGCCTGCCCCAGGGTATGACAAAAATTCCTTCTGGGAACAAACGGCATGAAAACCATACCAGATGGTGATGACAATTGCCGATAGCGAGGATACGTGTTATCCTATTTTTTTCATATATGCATTCACTTAATGAATTTTTTTTTACTAAACAATTAGCACACAAATATCTTGAAGATGATCAGGCCTTTAAGAGGTGAAGCAGAGCTGCAAGGTGGGCTCCTTTCTGCACCCTCCGAAAGGAAGCAAAGGGGAACAGCTGAGCCTGGCTGCAGCCCGTGCTGACCTATATTGGTGAGAAAAAGCTGCGGGGAGGGAAAGAAGCGGAGAAGGAATCAAAAGAGATGAAACTGGATCAACTGCTTGTGCCTGGACTGGAAATATTCTCATTAGAGGGAACCAAGGGGAAAAATGTGGGCAACCCCTGGCTCTCTCTAAAGTAATTAAACTGTGGGCTGAGGCATTGATAACCTCAAATGCTTCCAAACTGCTTTTCTGCAGATGCCGGTCAGCTCTGACAGTTATTAAGAGTTTCATTGCCACAGGTCTTCTGCCTTGAAACACACCCTTTCTCTCCCAACAAAGGGTTCACAATGAACTCCCACCAGCTGGGACTCGATGGAGTACAGACTGTATGTGAAGATAGGTTTGTGCCAGTTTAAGACTGACTTTTCGTGGTCTTTCTCTGCTCCGAAGGTAACTTCTGGGTGTTTTCATTGCTGTGAGATAGGCATTGATGATTCCTAATAGGTCACTTTTTCTGTCCTTTTTCTTTTGCAAAATGTTCTTAAAGAAAAAAAACCACAACATTTTTGTATACTCTGGAAGCTCAGATGATGTATTGTAGTGGCAGAAGTATGTTGTTGGTGCTTCAGTTCTGATGTTCTGCAGTAATGTGAAGAAAACGATCAATGCCTTGGCTTTTTTTAACATTTTCCACAGGAAACATTGCTAGGTTATTTTCTTCTTACAGTGCAGCCAAGAGTAGGAGTCTGTGAGATGGCAGTTTTTCAAGTTGTGTTTGACAGTATTTTACTCTCTTGCTCTTTGATTAATTGGTTATGGATAAAACAGCTTCTGCAGCAACAAACAGTATCAAGCTTATCACAAAGAGTTATAAAAGAAAAGATGCTCACCTCTTTGCTCTGTCTTTCTCATCTTCATCCATTAGATTGTCTAAGCAGTTTTTTCTGTTGAAGGAATACAAGAATCATTATGAATTGTCATTTTGTTAGCTCTATTTGCAGGTTAATCTCACAGTCACTCTAATTCATTTTAAAAACACAGTGATGATATCCAGGTCAGATAAATATGTCAGCAGTGCTTTACACCACACTCCTTGATTTTAGGAAATACCCATTGTGGGTAATGTTATTCCTGAGCATTATGCTAGCCTTAGGGTCTCTAGTCAGGGATCAAGGCTCCCAGGCACCACGTGGTGCATCAGCGCAGTACAGAAATTGTACTGTGCCACTTCTTGGGGATTTTTTTGTGTGGAGGTTACTCTCTGCAAACTTGTAGGCTGGATGAGCCTGGGGTCTGCTCAAGCTGAAAAGCATTTTCATTGCCCCCATGTTCCCACCAAAATCATCTCCAGCGCAAGAGCCAGCATCACTGATGCCTTTGGCATCTCAGGCTGATCTTCCTACTGGGAGGCTCTTTGTCTTCCTCTGTGGACCTTGACCCAAAGCCAAAAGAGATAGTACTAAGTCCACTGAATTACACCTCAAATTCAAAGTGTCCTTTAAATCCCACTGCCTAAGCCACACTGAAAAAACCCTCTTGCATTCCAGTCAGACCACCTGCCCAGCCATGTTGGCACCAAGTGCAGAGACTGTGCCATCCCCATCACTCTTTTTGCTAACTTTCACCAAAATGTTGTGAACTCAGCTTTGTAGTTCAATTGCTCCAGCAGCTTGAGCTGTAAGGAGAAAAGGGTAAATTGGGTAAATTAAGTAAATCTGTGTGGGCAAGGCAAAGGGAAAAATACAAAAGCAGCCCAGCTGAAGGCTGAGTGCCTCAGAAACCCTTGTCACCAGCTCACTGACCACCCTCCTTTGCTCCATGACCTTATGAGAAAGTGATGCTTGATCTGTAACCACTTCAGCCCAACAAGGAAGTCCTGTGCTGCTGCACCTCTCAGGGCACCTGGCACCCCTGCTGGGTACAAAATCCGTGTGCTGCTTCATCCCACACAAATATTTTCTGAAACAGCAGCACAATGCCACTGGATATTGTCAAAGCCTCGTTTTCAAAGCAGTGGTGTAATGACAGGCAGTGACAATGCTCTTTTTCAGCAATCAATGTTTCTCATTTAACGAGTCCTCAACATGTAAGACATGAATAAAATTGGAGGGGAGGAGGAAGGAAGTTAATTGCTAGGCTTTATTTAAGCCCATGTTATTTTCCACATATGAGTCACACATAAATTTGCCTGTTGAGAGAACATTTTATGAAAAAACAAAAGTGAAAAAGTGATGATAGTAAAAACAGTGCTTCTGTTACTAGTTCTCTTACAGCAATATTCTACCTGGTCATTACTCAACAGTTAGCTAAGAACACAAAACTACTCCATAACCTTTTATCAAATGAGTTATGAGGAATTAGAGCCACTGGTCACTATTGGAGGGTAAAGTTACTACTTAACGGCACTCAGCTCCTTGATGAAGCATAAATAGGAAATACAAAGGCCAAGGAATTAATTTTTTTAGTCATAACTGGTGAATTTAAATTGCTGAATTCCATTTTACAGAACAAAATAACAAATAATACCACATAGTTTTTAGATGTTTTCTTCAGATATTTGTTTGGACTTGCCATAGTCAGCCATAGTCAGCCATAACTTCTGACTTGCAAGTCAGCCATATCATAATCCATATTTTCGACTAGGAAAATGTATAGGCCCAGCAGAATTTTATTAACCAGTGTTTTACCTACATTTAAGTATTTATTTGCTTTTTCCCATAATGAAACTGTCATCCCAATCAGTGTGTTTTCAAATAATTTAGGCTAAAATTCAGTGGGTTTTGTTGTTATTTGCTCACTTATTGCAACCTATGCTACACAAGAATAGAGAAGGCATCATTAACATGGGTTAGCATCTGGGATTTTGCAGCGTTTCTTTGCTAAACCTCTGCTCAAAATCATAGAATCATAGGATGTTAGGGGGTAGGAAGGGACCATAAAGGTCATCTGGTCCCAATGGTGGGAAGACACCTTGCACTACACCAGGTTGTTCAAGGCCTTATCCAACCTGGCCTTGAACACTGTCAGGGTTGAGACATCCACAACCTCCCTGGGCAACCTGTTCCAGTGTCTCACCACCCTCACAGCACAGCACAGCCAGCGCAGCACAGCACAAAATGTTCTGTTGCATGTACCCTTGTTGAATCTAGGGTATGACAATCAAAATGGGGCAGTATCAGCAGCAGACACTCTCCCTGAATCCCTAAAGGTCTTCCTCTGCTGCAGTGAGGCTTCCTCTGGTTGTAACAGGTTCCCCATTGAAAGCAGCAACATGAGGACAAGTGTGCTGAGTGGCTGTGAAGAAGGATGGGGGTGGATGAGACAGTCAGCATTGGTGCTGCTCAGTCCTGGCTGTTTAGGAGAAGCACAATGTACCTAATGGAAAGGGGCTTCCTACAGCTGTACCCCGTAAACCATCAAGAAATTACACTGCCAGGAAGCCTCTACTCTTGAGAGAGAGCAACAGATCTAACTGGTCTGTTCCGCCAAGGATTTGGCTAGATCTGTAAAGCAATTCATGGCCAGCTTCCAGTAAACAAGGTTTCTCACTGACTGACATGAAATTCTGGACCTGCTGTGCTGTTGCTAGCATGAGACAATATCTAATTGTCATTTTGCTTCTGTTTGCTCACATGGCAAAATCTCTAGAGCATAATAAACACTGCTAACAGGATTTGCTAGTACATATGTACCNTTACCTACATTTAAGTGTTTATTTGCTTTTTCCCATAATGAAACTGTCATCCCAATCAGTGTGTTTTCAAATAATTTAGGCTAAAATTCAGTGGGTTTTGTTGTTATTTGCTCACTTATTGCAACCTATGCTACACAAGAATAGAGAAGGCATCATTAACATGGGTTAGCATCTGGGATTTTGCAGCGTTTCTTTGCTAAACCTCTGCTCAAAATCATAGAATCATAGGATGTTAGGGGGTAGGAAGGGACCATAAAGGTCATCTGGTCCCAATGGTGGGAAGACACCTTGCACTACACCAGGTTGTTCAAGGCCTTATCCAACCTGGCCTTGAACACTGTCAGGGTTGAGACATCCACAACCTCCCTGGGCAACCTGTTCCAGTGTCTCACCACCCTCACAGCACAGCACAGCGCAGCGCAGCACAGCACAAAATGTTCTGTTGCATGTACCCTTGTTGAATCTAGGGTATGACAATCAAAATGGGGCAGTATCAGCAGCAGACACTCTCCCTGAATCCCTAAAGGTCTTCCTCTGCTGCAGTGAGGCTTCCTCTGGTTGTAACAGGTTCCCCATTGAAAGCAGGAACATGAGGACAAGTGTGCTGAGTGGCTGTGAAGAAGGATGGGGGTGGATGAGACAGTCAGCATTGGTGCTGCTCAGTCCTGGCTGTTTAGGAGAAGCACAATGTACCTAATGGAAAGGGGCTTCCTACAGCTGTACCCCGTAAACCATCAAGAAATTACACTGCCAGGAAGCCTCTACTCTTGAGAGAGAGCAACAGATCTAACTGGTCTGTTCCGCCAAGGATTTGGCTAGATCTGTAAAGCAATTCATGGCCAGCTTCCAGTAAACAAGGTTTCTCACTGACTGACATGAAATTCTGGACCTGCTGTGCTGTTGCTAGCATGAGACAATATCTAATTGTCATTTTGCTTCTGTTTGCTCACATGGCAAAATCTCTAGAGCATAATAAACACTGCTAACAGGATTTGCTAGTACATATGTACCACATGAAATTAAAACTGTTCTCAATAAAATAGATACATCAGAGTATACAACTGCTGCAAACTCGTACTGCCATCCCTCTCCAGAGCCCCACCAGATGCTGCCTTGCACCTTGATGGAGAAACCCATGACATGGAGCTCAGGTGTGTGCTTAGTGCAACCTGCTTGCTTTATGTTATCCTCCCAGTCCCTCAGCTGTTAAACTCCCAAATTGCAAACTGGAAATGTACTGTCTCACCCCCATCAGTGACGGGTTTAGGAGAAAATTCTGACTCATTGCAATGATGGAGGCAGGCAGTAAACATCAAGGCTCTGTGCCACAGTTCCCCTGCAAAGAAGTGACATAAAAAAAACAAGTGGCACAAGTATTTCTCAAAATGTGAAGAATCCTTTCATGATAACAAAGGGAATTTGGAAACCTATAGGTAAGAACACCACATGATGTAACTCCTGCTGGCAGAGTATTTAACAGTGACAGTTACATTTGGAGCTTCACTGGTATCATCTTTATGGTCAAGGAGTGAAGACTATCACTCAAAAAGATGGGAACTACCTGGAACAAGGAGGAGAAAGTTCATGTACTCCCATCAGGGTGGTACTCAGACAAATATACAGAAAGATGCATATCCACAAGTAGGGAAGAATGGCATTTTGGAAACAAAAGAGTAGCTAAAACTGTTAACCATGTACTCCTGGCTTAGTTATCAGATGGAGAATTATAGCACAAACATCCCCCCCACATTCATTCATACAATGAATAGTTGCTTGGGAAAGAAGTAATTCAGGCAGAGTGCCAGCTCGCTCCAGGGACTCTCCAGAAGAAAGGTTGCACATGTTTATTTTGATACAGTCTATTCCCAGTGGACACAGAGCGTGCACTATACAAAAATCATCTGGCACTGATCACCTTATTCTGTGCTAGAAATATGTTTTTTATTGAGCTAAGCTACTACTTTTCTGGGCTCTAAAGGCTGGTTTCACTCCTTCCTACCCTACTGCTCATGAGGATATGCTGTAGACACTCAGATGTAGGTAATCAGTTGTTGATTTCCCACTAAGTTGCCACAAGGCCAGCTAATAGTTCCTACAAATCAGCCTGATATTTAGCAAGAATTTGTAATCGTATTCATTTAACTCAGCTGAATTAAATCAGAGAGGTAAATTTCTTTCAGAATTCCTGAGCTGTGCCTGGAGGACCTTCGTGAGAAATCACAGTGTTTGTGCTTCCCTGGCCCTTACATTTGGCAGCTCAAGGAAAAGACTGGGCTTTTCCTCCTCTTCCCTCTCTGGCATGGTGGGGTGTCTGCTTCCATCACCCCACAGGCCTGCCTGGGTATTCTACCACTTGTCCTATACAGGTATGGTCAGCACTGGGGAGAGGGGTGCTCCCACCCACTACAGACATACCTGAGCCTTGCACCTCAGACCTCACCCCTAGGCCACTTGGGATGCTGGTACAATACAACCATCCTAATTAAAGATTATGATATTGCACTTGGAGAACAATCCTCTCAAAGACAGGGGATGGGCAAGGGTTGTATGGAAAACTGGGATGCTGGGGTGAAACACCTTGAACTACCTTCTGACCTCTGGGCAGACTCTTCCCAACAGTTGCTATCTTTGTGAAGGAGGAAAGAAAAGAGCAACAGCGTGTAGGGCAGACATGCTCTCGTGCCTTCCAGACATATTGCTCGGCCTCCAGTGCCCATCTCTGAACAGGGAGGTACTCTCCCATCCCCTCTTTGAAGGGGAGGAAAAGGCTGTTAGCAAAGAGGTCAGTGTTATACAGGAGGCACATGGGTATGTTTGGCGGGGTTCAGGATTTAAAGTCCAGATCCAGCCATGCATGGCATCCTGTGCTTAGTGAGTAGGATCCAATACATAGGAAGAAGGCACCAAAAGAGAGTAGAGGCTCTGGGCGCGATCCAGGGGCACAGTTTCTGGACACCCACTAGCACAGGGGACACTGTAGCTTGGTCGCTGTACTGGCATCACTGCCTGGACCCCTGCCCAGGGGATGATGAACAAGCTCTGATGGGCACTGTGGTTGGTCAATGGCATCGTCCCATGGGTGTTTCACAGCGTAGGTTAGGTAGGGATTTGCCCACCCTGGGATCACCACTGTGGCGAGGAACTCTGCCTGCTTCCTCTCAGCTAAGCAGAGATCTGAAATGAATCACACTTAGTGAAGTATTTCCCTTTCAAGCCTTGCTGGAAGGCAAAGAGAAAGATCAGCAAATGGGAAGCAGTAGGAAAGGTCACAGAGAAACAAGCAAGAAGTGACCATCTGACCATTTTAAACACCTTGCTCCAAATTTCTGTAACATGGATGAGGCACTCGGATATCCCACCAGGAAGGCTGCAGTGTGAACACACAGCAGAAGGATTTGTGCAAACACAAAGCAGAACAAATCAACAGATTCAAAGACACATCAAACTGAACTGTATCGCTCTATTCTCTTTTTTTCAGATATAAACCTATGAACTGTTACAAGAACATGCCGGAGTCCATCATTAAATATGACACATTCCCAACCATAGCAATAAAAATTGATTTATCAAAATGTAAACAGACTAGCCTTTAGAAAACTTAACATAGTAAAAATTCACTTCCCTGATGATATACATGGTTATTTGAGAAAGATATATGTCTTTTCAGTGGGAGAATGGCAGTCTGGAGTTACATGGGTCATGTAATGCCAAGATTGTTATGGGAATTACTGTTTTTAGTTGTAAAGGAAAAATCCAGAAGCATTGTTAAGTGTTCAGCTTTAGAGTTTTTGCCTGACAGTGTATAGCGAGGTCTTCCTGCATTCAGTAGGTTACTACATTTTGTTTACGCTAGAGATGTTGATTACAGGCTTCAAAAAAAGAAAAAAAGAAAACTTTTTGAGAAAATATTGGACTTCATGAACCTCATGGGTTGTTTCATGTTTCGTACCTAAGTGTACAATGAATCTTTAGATGGTAACAGGCTTAAAGCAAAACAGACATTAAAAATAATCCACACGTGGACAATAAAAATAGTGGAATTTGACAGAAATTAATACTCTGCTCTTCTGGACTGGGGACGATAGGAAGATGCTCACAGGTGATAGAGCTGAGTATTACGAGATTATGATGAATAGAAATAAAGGCTCAGAGCATATTCTGGTTTTATTCTTTACAGCATTTCCGTTTAGTGGGAAGGGTTATTATTTTCCACATGTCAGAAACCTTGCACCTATTGCCATGTGTTAGACAGCTTGCCCCTTCTACCCTGGTGCTGGCTGAATTTTGGGGTGTGCAGCCTGCGATCCCTCGGAAGATGTGGTGTGATTCACATCGGTTCAAGTCAGGAGTGAGACAGCTGACGTCAGCAGCGCCGTGCTGGAGCGGGGCCAGGGTGAGAGGCATCTTTTATCTCTAGCTTGTGAGCAACGTGTAAAGTTTTGTGCAGTGTTTGGATCTCTGATGAAGATGAGTACATACATGCTCATTATCTTCCTCACTGCTATTATTGCTGCTGAATGACTCAAGCCATTCAGACTTCAGTGAATAGGCTGTGAATCCCCATGCTCAACCGCTGCTCTGCTCTCCCCTCGCACGGCTGGAAACAGAAAGGCAAACAAATTAAACTAACATTAATCAGCAAAGACTGCCATCTGTATAACTCAGAGCACTTCTCCGTGTGCCCGTCCCCTTCCAGCAATGCTAAACAGGATTAGCCTTCCGTGGGCGGATGGGGAAAGTAGGTCAGTTCGGTAACATTGCTGCGTGTGATGAACGGAGAAGGATGTGAAGGATGAGAAGGATGTGTAGTGGTCTGCACCTCAGAGCCTCGCCTTCTGTATGAGCCAGGAGATGAAGCACCTGGGCTTGTCATGGGGCGCACGAGGTCGCTCAGACCCTACATCCCTGCATGGTGACACCTGACATTTGCAGGATCAGGGGTTTGGCAAAGCCTGGCTGATGCATTGGAGTTAGTGGGTGCATTTCAACAAGGAAACTGAGGCACAGGACAGCTAAATGCTAGTTATTACTAGTTTGTGTACAGCCAAATATTCATCAAAGCTCACACGTAAGCCAAAGTGGCAAGGGATGGTAAATCACCTGGCAGAGGTATTGTCTTTCTGTATTGACTCCGTTGGGTATGTAGAGATGGTGGCAGGAAAGCCAAAGCTCATCTAAAGTGACACCTGCAGGGCATGACAAGGGCAATAAGAAGAGCTTCTGCTGCTACATCAGTAGTAAAAGGTTGAACAATGAAAGTGAGGGACTGCTGCAGCACTGGAGGTGTGTAAGGGGTTGAATTAGTGACAGCAAAACAGGTAAGGCTGATGCCTGCTTTGAGGTAGCCTTCACCAGCAAGGTCTCCCAGCTTCCATGCTGGAGGCAGGGGCAGAGAGGAGCAGAAGCACCAGCAGCAGGTGAGGATCAACTCAGGGAACTTGAAGAAGCCTGGGGGAAGTTGACTGTACAAGTCAATGGGGATTGACTACTTGCCTTGTTGGGTGCCGGGAGACTTGCTGGTGTCCTTTGTTAGGCTGATCTCTCATTTTGAGAGGTTGTGGAGGTGGGGGAGGTCCTTGATGCTTGGAAACAGGCAAATGCTGGCCTTCAAGAAAGGGCAAAAGGGTGATCCAGGGAGCAACAGGCCAGTCAGTCTCACTCTAGTCCCTGGCAAACCATGGAGCAAGTCCTGTTGGAGCACAGGGCTGGGCACATGGAGAAGATGGTGATCACGAACAGCCAGCGCGGATTTACCAAGAATAACCCGACTGCCTGTTATGATGAAATGGACAGGATCTGTGGATGGGGAGAGAGCAGTGGATGTCACTTATGCTGGCTTCATGCTCAAAGGCGGGGCTGTTGTCATGGGGGAGACTGAAGGACAGACATGAAACCTTATGAAATTCAATGGGGACAACTGCCAAGTCCTGCACCTGGGAATGAAGAGCCTTGAACTCTGACACGGGCTGGGGACAGACTGATCAGGGAGCAGCTCTGCAGGAAAGGTCCTGGGAGTTCTGGAAGGCAGCAGGCAGCATGCTGTAACATGAACCAGTAGTGTGCCTTGGTGACAAGGATGACCAACAGGACCCTGGGCTGCATGGACAGGAACGCAACCTGATCAAGGGAAGGGTTTGGGCTGCATGGACAGGAACACAGCCTGATCAAGGGAAGGGTTTATGTCCCTTCACTCAGCACCTGTTGTACCACATTTAGGGTAATGTGACTGGTCTGGGGCTTTCTAGGACAGAAAAGATAGATTAACAGGAGGAAGGTCAGTAGCATCCCCAGTGGTGGAGCCTGGAGCCCTTGACTCATGAGAAGGGGCTGGGATAGCCAGGCTGGCTTAGTCTGGACAAGAGATGGCTTTGGGGACACCTAAGAGTCCTCTCATTGCCTACAAGGGGTCAACGAAGAACCAGTGCTGGACTCCTCATGGTGGTGCAGGATGGGACAGTGAGAAATGACAGCTGTAAGTTTAAAGAAGAGAGAAGGAACTTTTCTCCATGAGGACAGCCAGGCAATGGAGCAGACTGCCTGGAGAAGCTGTGCCATCCCCATCCCTGCAGGCTTTCAAGACCTGACTTGGAAAAGCCCTGAGCAGCCTGGTCTGACCTCAGAGCTGGCCCTGCTTTGAGCAGGAAAACTCCTGAGGTTTCAACCTGAATTCAGTTTCAACCTGAATTGTCCAGTGATTCTGGATCTACTGAGCTGGCTACATATCCTAAGCAAATCAGTCGCCTTGAATTAGTTCTTATATTACATGTGTTCTTGAAATATGTTTTATTATGCTTTTGGTCTCTGTACTAGAAAAAGCTTGTGCACTGTCTCCCTACATGGACATCTTTCCTGCTTTATAAACAGACGCACATCTTAACATTGTACATCTGTATGTCAGGTGTTGTCATGCCACTTCTAGATGTTAATTTTTAAAAATTCACTTTATGATAGAATTAGCAAAAAAAGAAAAAAAAAAAGGAAGAGAAAGGCCTCTCAGGAGAATGGCCCTTGACTGTAAAACCTGTTTTTCTTCTCTCTCTACTTCTCATGTTCTTAATCTGTTTTAGGTATTTATAAAACTTTAATCCTCATAGTATCAGAAGTCCTGAATATACAAAGACTTTAAAATGTGCTTAACTCTATACTGCCATAAGAAGGCCCTAATGTATGCGTATCTTTGCAAAATCCAGGTCAAAATGTGGAGGTAGAACTGCACAGATTATTTTGCAATTATTAGCTCTAAACCTTCCCTTGAAAGGAGTTTCAGTTATAAAGTATTCTTAGTTGTAAGAATCTGTGTATGTTCTTCTGCAAATATTTAAATAAGTAGAATAATATAACATTTGACCTATGATCTTCTGATGGCCAAATGCTCAGCTGATACAGGCAAAATATGCAAGTATAATGCTATAAAGATTTATACGTCAGAAACACAAGGATTTTTATTTTGTTTGGCATGAACTACCTGGGAAACACCAACAAAAGCAGAAAATTAGTCTTTTTCAATGGGACTGTTATCAGTCATTCTCTTTGTTTTCTGGCAGCAACAGTCTTGTCAAGACCATTTTAATCCTTTCCATATGATTAAACAGGCTATGGTGGCACTGGAATGTAAAGCAAGATATCCAGGAGCTGACATAGTTTGGTCTCACTCCCCCGACTTCTTTATTTGTTAAGTGTTACTTCCCCCATTTCTTTGTTCGTTCAGTGTTTATGATGGCTCTCAAATAACCAAATTACTCTTCCTTTAAAAGGCTCTGTGTCTAGAAGTAATTTTGCTAACAACAGAAAGCTTTGTTCTAGAAAGAAACTCTGAATTTTTGACAGTGCTATTCAATTAATTGTCATAATTCACACCAGCTGTGATCATCCCCTCCATACATAAGATGCTGAAATAACAGACTACACATTTCTGTGGAGATTTCAGCAGGAAAGCAGAAACTAAACATTAAGCCAAATTTCCTTGAAGTTCTAGGCACCTATCCTGATGTGGCATGTCCCTCTTCAATAAACAGGACCTAGGGTGAAGGGCTGTCCTCTCTCAGTGTCCTTGCCCATGTGGGATTTGCTTCTTCAACTAGCAAGAACTGGAGAACCAAGTTCCAAGGAGCAGACTGGGACTTGAGCCAGGCAGTGAGTGCTCTCCTTGGCCTTGCCCATCCTCATGGGCATCGCAGCATGGTGACACCCATGGGTGCTCAGCTGCTCTGCCACGGATGGGGCTGGAGGTGGGAGGCACGAGGGGACAATGTGACTGTCCCTGCAGACACCCTGCAAGACAACTTCCCTGCCCCGTGCAAGAGGCAAAGCTGTGGCCTAAATCTGCTGGTGTACTGGAAAAAAAAATCCCTATACAATCTTACAGAAATAAATACAGATATCAACACCAATAATCCCATTGCTTTTGTGTTAACAGCTTGATAACACATCTGCTTATAACTCACACATTACACTAAATTTTCTGCTCTATGGTAACTATCATATCCCTGTCAGCTGAACTAAATATTTAATCATCTGGGGAGATGAATCATGAAAAGCTGTTTGGGGGACATATTTTTAAATGGACAATTTGGTGTCATTTAATTTTGAGAACTTGCTGTCTCTTTCTTTTCAGAAGGGACCCTGCAAGCCTGTGACCACACAGATTATTGCTCTGTACTGCTTGCTGTCTCCCTTGCAGGTGATGTAACCTACAGAGTTTTAAGGCCATTTCTGACAAGAGCAAGGCAGGAGGCTTCAGGGTTTGCCTGGGCATCACTAAGCCTGAAGACAGCAAGGATAGAGACACACAACCTGCCTGACTGAATGACACTTTGGGGAGGAATGTTCTCCAGCTGCAGTCTCCCAGTTTTGTGTCTGAGTCCATAAACCTGCCAAGAGTTCAGCTACAGCATCAGACCAAGGCTGCACCTATATTTTGTGCCATCTTGAACATTTATGTCCTTGAGTCCCTGTCTCAGACTGAGCCACACTCCAGCTATGTGCAAAGTACTGCTCTTCTCCGATCCTTCCTGAGATCAGTCGTTCCCACTGCTACAAAGATAAAGTTTCTCCAGTGTGATGTAAAATTCAAAGCAGGTTTAAAAAATGAATCTCTAAGGAAAAATGATAATTATTAAAGAGCTTTGTTAGTGCTTTGCAATCTTAATTATGATAATTATATTTTTGTAGCTAATATAACTGAACTCCTGCTTTTAAAGCCCATTAATGAGCATTTTTAATCCCTCTCCTACTGGGCCGACAAAAGCATAATGTTGAACTTTATATTTACACAGGGCACTATTTTTAATAAAAAATGACGCACTGTTTACTGAGGGTTTCCATTCCCTTTTATCTGCACCTCGAAGGTGCACCTTCTCCCAAGACACAAGAAATTAAGAAAAGCAAAGATGGATTCAGCAGCTTGGGCTCAATTTCCCTCCTTGGCAACAAGAGGTCACAGTCCCTGAGCCAGGACGGCAGTAGACTGGGGATATTGGCTGCCATCAGGAAACTCAGTGACACCCTGCTCCATTGAAAGCACAGATTTAAAGTTCTTTCCCTAAACAGCCCAAGGGTTGAGCTGCATCTGCTCCGGGTCCTCATGTGGACTTCAACAAGAGCATGGGCACCACCCAAGCAGGCAGAGGATGTGACCCGCTGCCTGAAACAGAGACCTGTCAGGTGGAGGACACCAGGAAGCTGTGCAGACGACATTGCCATACTGGAACAGTCCCATGGGTAAGCGGGATACTGAGGGGTGACAGGAGCCATGCCACAGTGGCCAACAGTAGTTGTTGACCAGGAGAAAAGGTGGCAGCTGGGGGAAAAGGTCAAAAGAAATCTCAATTAAAAAAGAAATGCCTGAATTCACAAATGATTAGTGCTGTGTGTGAGCAGGAAAAGGTACCTCCCCAACTTACTGGAAATTCTGAAAAGTGCCAGCAAGTGCCACTTTTCAGTGACTCAGTATTTTCTGAGTAAAGTTTATAATCCCTGATAGAGCGGAATTTGCTGCTGTGTCCCATGTTATGACCCACCCACCACCACCCAGGTGTAATGGCCTAGTGGAATCTTTTCATGAGTCTGTTTGCAGACAAATATTTTACAGTTATCTAACAGAGAGAAAAAAAGTAAAGGATCAAAGAGAGAAGAGCATACAAATTCAGATATCTCAATAAAAAAATTAAAACAATAAAGCATATACTGAATATCATCTGCCCATTAATCTCTGGAGTAAATTCAGAAAACTAATTAAAAGCTTCTACACAGATAAATGATAAGCTTCTTTATTCAATGAGCTCAACATATGAACAAACAGAGGTTTGTGTTGATATCATCATTATTAGCAATTGCATTAAAGCAAATGATTTTTGCTGTGCTACTGGGAATACAGTGATTTGAAAAACAAAATGTTATGAGATGAATATTCAAACCTTTACTGTACTGAGCATATAGCATTTCCTACTTTTTATTTTTAGTTAATGGTAACTCTTATGGGTCAGCATGATAAAAAAATAAGATGTGGAGAAACAACCCCAAAGCCAGTACAGAAACAGGAAAAATCTTTGCATAATTGTTCTCCAGTGGAAGGCCAGCTTTAGGGGCCGATATCGCCTTCCCACATGGGGAATTCTCTAATTCGTCAGTTCTTCTGCACCTTGTGTCCCTTTTGCTGCTATTGGCTTCAACATTCTCAGGAGATTTTGTCTTGAATTTTAGAGGGAGGTTTTTGCCTCTTCAACCGTAATTGATAGATGTTCTATTTTTGTGGTGCAACGCTGCTGTGTTACATGATGTGTGTAGCGGTACTGCATGGGGAGCTTGCAAGGCAGCTAGAATTGCTCTCTCTTGGTCCTCTGGGAATAAACCCCATCCCAGCTATCCCTTTAGATAGCTGTGACTTGAAAAAGGGTATTCTGAAGAACACAAGTTTACAGCTTAAGCTGTGTGTTCAATTTAAGTGCAGAGCCTGAAATAATGAATATAAATATATAGTCAGTTTGGAATCTGATTATTTAGAATCAATTAAAACTGATCTGGCTCCAGAATTCAGATATCCTCTTAAGGATCCTACACAAGGAAATAACTTGAAAAACTCTATATTTTATCCATAGTGCATTGCAGTGATCCAGCGCTGATTAGCATAAAAACAGCTTGTAAACTGATGAAATGCAGGAACAAGAGAGAACTGTAACTGCTTTCGTTCATATTTTTATTCATACACCATCATCTTCCTACTTCATATTGTACATTAAACTCTCCCTATTGAGCAAAATGAAGCAGAGATTTTAAGAAGTCTCAGGCTAATGTCCTCTTGAACACAGGCTATATGAAGGATACAGTCCACAGAGTGTAAAGTGCACTTAGATTTTAGCATATTCACTCAACTGCAGCAGTTCAGAAACGGAGAAGTCATTAAAAGCCCCACAGCAAAAGATCAAATTATGCCTCTGCCAGATATTAACTTTGAAAAGGAATAGAGACAGTCTGAAAACCACAGCGAAATACTGATGTGCTGATTCACCTCGCACTTATGTACTGCATGACTTAGAACTGCAAAATAATCTCTGTTCTGTGCCATATGATATTGGGACGAAAGCATCTTTTGGCTCTGATGGGTGCTGCTTTCCACTCATAATGTGCATTTTCTCTTTCCACTTGCAAGAAAATTTGCTGTCAGAATCTCAAGTTGCTATTTTATTTGCCATCTGTGTCAAATATTCATGTAAGCACAGTAAGTGTGTGTCCATGTTCCGAAGGGCATCAGTTGTTGCACACTGTTTCCTATCTTTCATTATTACCAGGGAAAAAACTAGGAGGGGAAAAATCTGACATAATTCTAGATCTCAACTCATGCTGTATCACATTTTGTGTAGATTGCCATAGCCATTACTGGAGCACCACAGATGAAAAAATAGGACTTGAACCCTCAATGCATCATGAATTTTGCAGATAACCTACAAATTTTGGATCAAATTTCTTGCAGAAAATAAGGTACTTTACATCCTGTCTATTCTGTAGCCAGTACTATGACTGCAGCTCTTGAAGCATTATCTGATCTGGCTGTAGAGATGTAGTTAAGCATCAGTGCAGCTCACCGTAGGTCTGCTAGTTTACATATTTATCCAGTGTCACCAAAAAAAGCTTGTGTAGGGCACCTCTGTTTGGAGGAGGGCAGGGAGAGGGAAAAGAGGAAAGAGAGAAGCAGCTGTCCGGGAGCTGAGATTGGGGCCAGGTTGAGTTCTCCGGCTCATAGTCTCGTGAAGCAGCTGGGAGAGGTAAATCACAGGGCTATGGGTTGAGATGAGGAGAAAAGGGTAAGTCCCATGTCCTGTTTCTAAAATCCACACAAAAAGAGAGATCCCAAAGACAGTGTTGGGGACCCTAGGAAAAATGCTGTTGTCACTGGATGGACTGGGAAGTTTATTTGCAGATATGCTATTGCTCCTCCTTGTTGGGTAGGTTTAAAGCAGTCTCGAGGGTAGCTATTGAAACTGTAGCAACTTTAGTGTCTGTGAAAAGATATCAATTTATAGAAACTGTGCCAAAGGTAGTATAAAATTTGATGTCACAGCACTTCCCTTTGAAAAATTTATACTTCATCCTACTGCCACACTATTTCGGGGGTATTCAGGTCTGGGGATCTTTTGCTTTTAAACAGAAAAATCTTAGGTTCTCCGTGGGTGTTTTTTCCCTCCTCATCCTCTTTTCTTTAGATACTTCAAAAGCCAAGATCCTGAGAAAACTTTTCTGCTGGTTCCTATTGTTTTCTACTTCAAGTGAAAAAAGTACATAATGTTAAATCTGAACACCAGGACTCTGTGAATGTGTAAACTTCAGAACTCTAAACCTTTCAGCCTGTGCCAATGTAAACCACCTAAAGAGCAGAGAATTAAGTACACTTTATCCTCTCTGACCATGATTGAACATGTTCCAGTCCTAAAATCTGCTGCAGGGAGTCGCTCAAATCCCCCAAAGCAAAGTAGGGCTTTTTCAAATAAGCATGAGTAAAAGAGGGACATCCTCATCCAAATCTCAGCCCCAGCCCTTTTGCTCTCTTCTTTGACAATTATCGCCCTGCTGTTTCAAACCACTTCCCTCTCAAGGACATGGGGCAGAAAAGAATAAAACCTACCTTTCCTAAGCAAAATGGTCTGTTTTATCCAAATTCATGGGAAAATTGCATAGAAAATTCAATAAGCACATTTGCAGTGCAAATCGACGTGTGTGTTACCCACCCTTTCCAACCTTGCTCTATTAATGTCTAACTGCTCTGTTTTTTCAGAAAAACAGCTATCTTGGTCCAGCTTCTGGAAGCTGACAGGGCTAAGATGTACATTTTGGGAATCCAGTTACGGGCTTTCTGTCCAGCAGCAACAGCTTCTCCCTGTCCTGCTTTCCCAGCTGCCTGTGGCACTCGGCCAGGACCCTCTCCTCTCAGGACTAACGACCGTGGTGACCATGGCACTGGGCTGCCTTCCTCCTGCACAAGCACACACCATCCCCACTCCCCTCTGCTGTACTGGATCCAGTGCCTGAGTCAGAGGCTCTGCTTGTGTGTTGGCGCTGGATATCTGGGAGCACGTGAGTGCTGCTACCACAGCCAAAGGCTGATGTAGGCGTTGGCCACGAGAAACAGGCATCCAACTGCCACTGCCTGGGTATCCAGAAGGGTTTAAGCTACTGTTAGTCATGGGAAGCCAGAACAGAAAGGCATTAAAAGGCTGTCATTCCTTAGATTTGCTCTTCTCTATTTATCACTTGGAAATATTTTATGGGAAAGAACCACAATGCAGTTGCAGCTGTGCTTCAGTTAGTCCAATGTCTTGTTCTAAGCTATTTTAAAACTGACATTATCCTGAGAAGTAATGGGAAGTCTTAAACTCTACTTCACTGTGTACTGTGTGAAGCACGCAGTAAATTTCTAGGCAGCTAAAGAGCAAGGAGTGAAATGTGAGAGAATAGTTTTCCTGATATATTTTCTCTCTCTTCATGGAAATGTTGATGTGAAGGATAACAATACTGCTACTGAATTCTGACCCACATGGCTATAAAGATGCAATACTTGCATCAGTCCAGGAGACAGTTCTCTCAATCTTGCTTCCTGTGCAAATGCAATTATCTTGCTCTGGCACTTTGCAAAATCCTCTAAATTACTATTAAATTAAATACTTTTAATTTATGAAGGATTTCAGCTGAACTCATATTTCTGTGCCATTAATTATCAAGCATCTTACTGACTCTGGAAAAAACATTAATAAATCAATCTAAATGAACTTCCACCTTCCCCCCTGAACTGGAGATGGGTGTCATCAGTCACACTCTAACCTGAGAAAGTTATATTTCCCTTGGATTCATCATTCATCTAATTCCAAATCATGTACTGAGTGGGCTCAGGGCAACATTTTCAAACACAGGGTTTTAAGCTAGTGATGGCAGTATATTTAGCTGTCTTAATATGTATATGGATTTTCAGAGGTCTGTGATTTGAAACAATTTCCCTTTTGCAATGTTAAGGCTGATTTGTTTCTTTGTTCTCAGAAACAGTAATTACACTGGTCATCTTTTAGATAAAATATGATTTTCAGAGTATCTTTAGACACAGTGGAGCTCTGGGAAAGTACATATGACTATAGAGATAGTGATAAATCTGGAACTGAAGGATGTGTGGATGCTTGGGAGGGTAGTTAGTCCAATGGGTAAATACAGATTTAAGTGCTGATCTCTTGACATCCACAATTGAAAATAAGGACCTTGATATGCAGTGCTGGTCTTTAGTATGCCTTCATATGGCAAAAAGCTCTACAGGGGTTCAATATAGGTAACTCACAGCCCAAAACAGTCTAAGGAGGACTGTAGTAGTAGAGCAGGCAGGTGAGACATTCCAGAGGCTGACAGCACTACCAGGGGCACCCTTATTATCCCCTCAAAACAGTGTTAAAGAGTGAAAAAACAAATGCATTATTTCACAGACTAGTCAACAAAAGTAGATGTTCCCATTTCATCTGTGTTTCATCCTTCATTTGCCAAACCCAACACAAATCTTGGCAAAGGAAGGTATTTCATGAAGTTGTGTGGACTAACTTAACACATTATCTTCACAGTGACACAGATTATTAGAAACTCAATGATATGTGGAATGTTTTATGATGTGCTTTCACGCTGATAAATAGCTAATCACCATATATTTGTGACAACAGAGCATTACAGAGAGCAGTGATATGTGTTCTGAAAAACACCATTGGTCCTTTTACGCCCTCTGCATAATGCCCTATCATCTACAGCGCTTAACTTCACAGTCTTGCTTTCAAAACCACACAAAAAACATCATTATGAGAATCCTAACATTTGTCAAAGCCTCTTTTCTCGTCTTTTGTGCCGTTGTTTTTTTCAGTAAAAGTGCATTACATGCCATTTGACAGCTGGTAATTGTATGTGTATTGAATTAAAGCATTGATTTTAATTTTCAAAGTCAACCTCACTCTCTTTTAGCTGAATGAATTACTTTGTTCTTGCGAGAAAACATTGGTACTGGACTTCAGATACAGGATCAGAGCTTAGGCAGCCTGTCCTCAGGGGTATTTTCTGCTGCTCTTTTGCTGAAATATCGAAAGGTTCTAACTTGCCTATTACCCAGAAAAAAAAAGATAATAAATCTCTGAACAGCTAGCACAGCTCCTGAATTCATAGCTAGCTTTCAACTATTTTGTGTTGGCTGCTAGGATGATTTTTGATTGTACAGATAAGCAATAACAGACTGGGCAAAGCTGGGTAAGAAACCTTGAAAGAAAATCCAGGTGCTGCTAGGATTGCATTGACTATCACGGATTGCAATGTATCTTTGGGTCAGTGGTGAAGTACATTTAGAAAGCTCCCTGGGAAACAGACGTTCTCTGACCCCTTCTCCTGTATTATCCCTTTCACGGATGCAGACACTTTTCCTTCTCTAGTCTACTCCTGAAGAACTAAACCGCAGACTGAAGCAGTCGCTGTCATGTGGAAACCATAGGAAGGAAAAAAACCAACACTACACATCAGAAAGAAGGATCACAGGTTGTCATCCCAAAGAGATGTTCAAATAAAGACCGAAGCTTTGCGCTGTGTGTCAGAAACAGGCTGCTGGTTCTTGTCTCTCAAAACCTGAACACCACAAACCAAGTCTTTGACCTGGTTGCTCTTAACATGCATTCAAAGACATCTGCTGTTTCCTTATTCTTAAACTATCAAACCCATTACCTTGGGCTCAGTCTGGATTTTGCCCCTCTTTGTGGTGCATGAACTTGCCCTCCTGACCGCTGGCATTCCCGGTGAGAACAGCCTCTTTCTGCAGCCCTCCCCATCCAGGAGTGGTACGGGGGAAATACCATTTGCCTACTGGCATCCTCCAGCACGTCAGCTGGGACGGAGAAACGAGGCCAGCCTCTGTTCTTACTCACATCAGTGAGAAACAACAGTAAGACCTTTGAGATGTGTGGAGCTAAAGCTCTGTAAAGCTGACCTGGAATTGTGATCTAGCACTACACACAGAGTTGCTGAAATGGAGATAGAATGACCAAGCACAGCAGCTGCTTCTTTTACGGAGATGTTTCCCACTAACTGGAGTTGTGGTTTGGGAGAGGATTTGCCTGCTCAGCACAGCTCCAATCATGCTGCATGCTCTACATGTGATAGAGATGGAATTTGGCTGAAAATTTTTTTTGTCATACTGACTGTCATATTTGTGGTGTAGTAGGCTGAACAAAGAAGACCTCTGCTGTTTAAGAATTTATTTTAATATTGTGTCTCGATTCCTCCACACCTTAATGCTATAGCTTTCCCTTGTTTCTTTATCTAGCATTTCAGTACTTCCAAAAAGGCATTATAACAAAACGCAGCATTAGGACTTCATTAATTCAAATTTACAACTAAAAAGCCCCCCAAAACACTCAGAGAGATGCGGCTTATGTCCCATCTCATGCATTTTTGCAGTTCTGCCAGTTTATGTGACAGAAAATGCTAGCCCATTCTGGTTAGTGTGTGTCTTTTTTGCCCTAAGACCTGAGGGGTTTTTTCCAGCTGTGGGTTAAAGTGGATTTTATCTGAGGCATAACAAAAATATCACAGTAAAGACATACATCATCTTTTCAACGCCATGTTACATGATGACATTTTTCATGGTACACTCAGTTTGCTTTTGTCCAAAGCAATTGAAAGTGTGAATGTGCACTGACCTGCTCCAAAGCAATCCTATTAGCCACCAAAGACATAGAAGATCACATACATCAATTTGAGTCTGTGCAGCACAGCATTTATTATTTCTGCAATAAACTGTAGAAGAAAATAAAGTGCTATTTCATTCATGTCTGTCTGCCCTATTGCTATGGTATTACTTAACAGAAGTAAAAACAGGGATATATATGCAAAGGGCTTTTCTTCATCTGTCCCTGATGTCTGTCTTACCACCCACTTTCTGGTTTTTCATCTCATTTGACTCAAACTCTCTACAGCCCTTACAAGTGGAGTATGCTGACTTCTTCCTACTGCTTCCAGGCTTAGACCAGCTCCTGTTTCACTGCTTCCATTTCAATGTGGTAAAGGGAGATACTGCTTCAGGAGCTTGATGAATGTTTGCAGATATTTGGCTATCTTCTTTTCTACAAAAAAAGGGACCAACTGATGCCATATCTTCATTGTATACCAGAATTTGGGAACCTGACACTAATTAGAGCCATGGCTGTAATAAAGGATTTTCTGAGAAGTGGGTGCTCCTTGTAAGGCAAAGGTGAACCTTACAGCAAAGCTTAGGATTGTTATTACACTAGAAATAATAGGGTGACAGCAGATCGTCATACAGCATGGAAAGAATCATGATAATTACTGGCCTCTATCCAAGGACAATCATGTGGAATTTGGGGAATTAGCACCCTCTTCAATGAAAAAGTCACTGGCTGCCCTGGGATGATGTGGATTTTACATATGGTTCTTTTGTTACTGAGATTACACAAGCTCCCCAGCCTTGCCTTTGCAAAAATATTAAAAGATTTTAAATGGGCTTTATTCTACAGAGACAGAGTCCCAAATGCTGTTACACAAATAAAGTGATGAATGGGATGCCTATATATCATTTATTTCCTCTTGGAATTGGTGACCTTCCATCAGTCAGTAGTCTCCTTCACAGTCCCTCACTTGTGAATTATAAGTTAATCAAGAGTACAATGGAAACAATGCATCCATGGCCTGCTCGCTGCATTCATTTCTCTCCTCAGGGTGGATTACAGATGTTAAAGTTGTAATGAGCTTTCTTTTAGTCCAGTTTTGACCTCAATTCTGACTTTGCCAGTAAAAATTTCTCATGTGAGTTCATGCAAGATGTATTTGGAAAATACAGTGGGATCTGGAAATGGGGGTTGTGAAGCTGGAGTAGTCTATAAAGAATATCTCCTTAACGGCTCTATTTTAGGGTAGTGGGTTACATGGAAAATAATTTAAACAGAGAATGCTATTTCACATTTATCAGTGCAGAGGAATGAGTATTTTAGCATATTGCTCCATTTTACAGAGCCTGAGCTGAGTCTGGGGAACTTCCCCTTAAAGGGGATGCAATACCTCCACTAGAAGTATTTATTTTCAAAACATAGAGATGCACAATAGCAGTGAATGGAATACCAGCAAAAAATTATTCTCTTACAGTTGATAATACTAGTGGTAACAATGAAGGAATTATTCTCATTATAAAGAAGAGTTGATCTGAAAGGTAAAGAGAGGTGGTAATTAATTTCCTTTAATAGTCACACTGGGATCTCCTGTGGTGTGCAGTCTGATGTTAATAATATATTTTCCCCCCTATAATTAATGTTCATGTTCTGTTCCTGGGGGACTCTTCTCCACTACCCTCAGCATTGTCATTACTTAAGCAAGCACAAGCAACTTCAGCACTTTGGTAGCTGCAATAGCTAATCCAAGCACCGCATCCCTTACCTGTAACTTCTCTCCTGTCATGTGGGTGGCAAATGCCATCACTAGAACATGCAACCTCAGGAGATCTGGGAAATTGTGAGGTATTTTGTCCCATTGTGGAGGAATGCGCAGTTTTAAAGAAAACAGTAAGACAACAGAGAGGGAAAGAGTGAGCCCTCTTCGCCTGCCCTGCTTTCTGAGGCTTGTGATTCATGGTTGCAGATGTTGCACCTACATGCCAGCACAAGGCTGTGGCACAGCAGGGTGAGCAAGGAAGCCCTTGGATTTCAGAGCAGCCTCTGGCTCTCATGGCAGCCATCGAGGGCATGGGAAGAGAACGAAGCTGGGGCAGAAGCAGCATGGACTGGGTTTCTTCTGGATGTCAGTCTAGTGTAAATCAAAGCTGTGCTGTGCACCAGAGACCAAGCAACATTTGAATTACTCTAAGATACTCCAATTAAGCCAAGTTCAAAGCTCCTTAGCTACAAATGCAGACGTGACTCTTCTCAGAAGGCAACACATCTGAGAGATACTTGTGCTTAACAGAAAGAGCAGGAGAGTAAAAAGCTCAAGAAGGAATAGGAGACTAAGTGCTTTAACATTCTACCACTTCCTTCCACCTCCCCCAGATTTTATACTTGTTTAACTTAGGGTTCCTGCAGGACAAAGGTGCCACAGAAACAATTCTTTTCCCTTTACCACTAAATTTCCTTTAGCCTGCTACACAATGCTGACGTGCATTCATCACACTTTAGAATATTAGGGAGAATGACTCAACAGAGAAGCCAGAAAACAGGGAACACAACAAAAAGTTCAAACACAGAAACATGTAGTTTCTGGAGGATAGCAGAGATACACATCTAGGAGAACACAGTATTGCATTAAGCAAACTCAAGTCACACAAATGCAAATATCTTCTATTTGGTTTTGGTTTGTTGTTTTAAAAAATATGTTGTCTTGAGCAATTGGGCGAAAGGTTTCCACACCAAAATGTTCCAAGAAGTGCTTTATTTCCCTCTTCTCTATCCACCACGGCTGCCACCACTACCCAGTACAAATGAGCACTCCCACACCAGCATGTCCAGCCTTACTGGCACCATCCAGCTCTTCCCGTGCACACAAGCAGGTTGGCCTTTGCTCCAATACAGGAACTTTCACTTAGGCATTTACTCATTTCCTAAAATGAGGACAGCTACATCACACGACACACACCTATGACAGCACCTTTTAGGGCTGAGAAATGAGCTTGTGTGACTGGTGGTCTGCCTCTTTGTTTAAATGTGTACTCTTGGAATTGCAAAAGCTTTTCCTGGAGCAGCAGAGAAAGCTAAAGAAACCTTGAGACGTGCTTTCTTCATCTCCTCTCTCTGACCTTTCCTACCCTCATTCTTTTGGTTCTCAGCACAAGGAAGAGTAAGCAAGTGAAAGACAGAAGCAACACCATGTTCACAAACTTTCCTCCCTAATTTCACACTTACTTTACACCTGCATCCTGAGTCAAGGATATCTCACTGAGTTCTGCTAAAAGTGTAGTCTACCCAGAAATTTAAATATTCTAGAAATGACTGTAAATATAAAATGTAACAGATTTTGCCTTTTTCTCCCTTTAGGGGAAAACTGAAATATCAGCAGTTTCACTTTAGAACTAATTTTTATTTACTTCTTTCAGAATAAAAACTCTATTATGCCAAATTTTGTTAGCACATATAGACTACTGCCAGATGTAGATCTAAGAAAAAGAAAAAATCCTGGCTTGTGCATGCCACCAAAAATGCCCAGTACTAAAGACAGCGATGTAATGCACATGATGTACTAAATGACATTTCTTGCTAGTTGACAAATCTGTAAAGCAGTAAAATGACTAAGTAAATAAAAAGAAAGATGGAAATCGAGGGCACCACCATCACGGAGCCATTAACAAGAAGGTTCTGTAAGATTCACAGATGGGAAGTAAGCAGACTTAAGGCTACAATGCACAAAGCCATACAGCACAAACCCATATTCCTAGAAGAAATGTTTGGAAAATAAACATCCATATGCATAACATAGCTAACACAGTATAGTGAATTCATAGTAGCTTAACTGGAAATATTTCATTGTATGGAAAGTACTTTGAAGGGTGACATTTCAGCACATAAACACTGCATTTTACTGCTTATTCTGACAAAAGGTATTTCTCAAATCCATTCACTTCAAGCTTTTTCCAAGTTTTCCAACCTTGCATTTCCTACTTTGCATTGGGGGGGATGGGGGGGAGGGAAGAGGAGAAGGGAATGGACAGTGGAGATGATTTTTTTTATTGAAGATTTCATTAATTGTTTCTACATCCTCACCTATCTAGACCTTGCATATTTAAACAATGGTGAGTGCAAAGTGTTATTTATGAAATATAAATTAAGCAGAAGACTGCCAAACAGGTGATATAGCATTCTCTGTCTGAAAAATGGTGTATTTTCATGGAAAAAACCAACACCAGAGACACTTCGTGTATCTTTCAAAGAAATTTTGGGGACCCTGTTTTTATGGAAAACTGGAATGCACCTTCTCTTTAATGAAATAATTCAGATTTTCTGATCTTTTCAGTAAAAAGTAAAAACATTTGGGAAGATACTTAAATATTCTAGAATTTCTTATTACAAGTGTCTCATTTGCACATAACTCATAAGCTACTTGCAGGCAGTGTCCACTGCTGTAGGTGTTTACCAGAGTAAAAACTCTGAAATTACCTGTTGCTTCTTCCCCCACACTGGGTAATCATTACCTTGAGACTCTGATCCAGGAGGTGACGTGGGTACAACATGAACTGCCCACACAGGTTTCCCATTCTGTCAGACCTCCAAGGGATAGTAGTTCATGCCTTTCAATCAGAAAGCTTCTGTGGGCCTTCTCCCCCAAACTGGCAGGAGACACCAAGGTGCCAACAGATCCACAGCTTCCAGTACGAGAGCCAAGTAAAGCCATATAGTGGTGGTGCTTCACATCCAACCTCCCTGGCGTGACTGGAGACCTGTGGGTGCTTGATCCCAGGCTTCAGGCAAGAATATGGTCCTGCTGAGTGAAAGCAGCACTGCTGTTCTGAATACTGCTCTTAAACAAACCGAGGAAAATAATATGTTTACATTATCACTTACAATGAGAATGCAACCTTCTCTAGAAGAAGGGATATCACAGTGCTATTTAAAATAAATCGTGGTAGCTCGGTGTGCAGCTGCAAAGTGATGCTGTTCTCCCATCCGCAGGGAAATGCATGTCTGGAGATGCACACACTGCTCTTACCAAAGGTTTGTTTCTAATTAAGGAGTAATTGAAGCCCTTTTAAACACCTGTACTGCATGGATTTAATATACTAATGTGTAAACCTGTCTCAAATACCTAATCCTAAAAATGTTTTACTTTCTTTTCAGTACTCTTTAGTAGTTAGTCCTGCCAATTTAACTCCATCAGACTGAAAAGCATTAAATGAAATGTCTAAGAGGAATTAATTTAAGTACTTATCAAAGACCAGTAATATCAATTTCCACTGGTAAGTAAAATGAATGTATGTGAACTGGAATCAGATACATTGATTCTGCTCTATTGTGAAAACATAGCTTGGAGATAAATAGTACTATGATTATTTGCCCAGGAAAATGTGCATCATCCTAATGGAACTGCTCTCATGACCTTGACTAAACTAACTGCACTCCAGCTTTCTCAAAAGCAGTGCCAAAATACCAACAATAGCATGACGTACATCTGTTTTTTCGAGGTGTCCCTTTTACAATGAGGCTTTGAAAAAAGCAGTCTTCATCCACAAGCATTTCTTGACTCGTATGTGCAGTTACTGCTGGACTTCTGCATAAAGAAAACTAGACGATAACACAGGACACTGTTCAGGGCCTGTGCCTGGGCTATAGTTAAAAGGCAAACTAAAATGCACCTTGCACTGGCATTTTCAAAGGACAACTTTGGTACCATAAACAAAGCTCATTTCTGCTGTTGAGTGCTTCCCAGAGCATCGTTCTGCCTTAGGGGTCCATGGCTCAAAGACAGCACAGGCTGTTCCACATGGCCACTAATACAAGTTTAGGAATGGCATCAGCTGGTGTCTGGCTTTGGAAAAGCTGGAGCTGAATATTTCTGGCTGGCTCCTCCAGACTGAAAGGCTGTGATTCGATTCTGGTTGGTATTCATGAATTTTGGAGACTTGAGTCTGCTCAAGTCTCTTAATACTCTGTCTGGAGCTGAGACTGGGGCTAAGGACTGATGGGGGTGAACAGCAGGTGCTATTGCTGAGAAGACCAAAGCTTATAAAGCTCAGAAGAGCGTAAACACAGTAAAGCATAACCAGCTGTAGGGCTGGGTGGGAATAAGGTGCTTTAGGTTATGTTAGTCTGGGGTTTAATGGCTTGGTGTAGAACCAGAATTTGGACCCAAAGAACTGAGTTAATTACTGGATCTCAAAGGGCTTAACTGGTGATCCAGCTAAAGACAACAGCAAAACCTTGCCACAGGCCTCCCTGAGCAAACGCAAGGCTATATCTTAGCCTGAGCCAACACGCTGGCTTCCTCATTGCTTACCCTTGTGCAGCATATACTTCCAAATTCGATTTTTAGCCATGGGAAGCCTTTATGCTGATACATTGAATTTTTCCAGGGCTATTATTAGCTTACTGAAATGAAACTGCTGTTGATAAGGAAAAGCTTAGATAAAAAACCAGGACAAAGTGACCCGAACACAAGTATGGCTTCACGCTCTTGCCAAATATCCACATTGTGCCAAAGCTTATTATGCACTGGCTGTGTCTGTGTAGAAGTTAACGAGGATTGGCAGGCAGGTAGCTTGGGAATAATACCATTTAAGGCAGCAGGCCCTAAGAAACCCCCTTAAGAAACCTTAAAGAGGACCATTTCTTGAGACCCTGTCTCTGCTGCTGAAAAGAACAGCATCTGGTCAGTGACTTGCTCCTTCTGAGTAAATGAGAAAGTGGGATTGTCAATCACTGATTTGAGGAGTAAAGCAGCTTACAGCTTTCTATGCTTTGTTATATTTGCATGTGACGTGCTCATCAGCCAAGATTTTTAGGGTTCTTGCCTGTCTTCTGGCATTGTCTCAATTTCATTAATTAAAAAAACCATCTGGCTGGAACATCACAGATGCTGGGGCAAACCCCTTCTTTGTCTTGGGTCCAGCACAAGTGTCCATGCTGTGGTGGGAATGAGGATGAGCAATTTTAGAAAGCCTCAAGAGACCCACTGAGCTGGACTGACCACAAATGCCAGCAGAGCAAATGTCTTGTGCATAACCCTGGAGTACATATAGGCTGCTAAAGTATACCAAGGATGACGGTTAGTGCTAGAGCTAGGTTTGAAGGATGGGGTTGTAGAAGCACTGGCTTCAGGAGTGCTGACAGCACTGACCCTGCAATTTCACTGAACTGGTATTGGGGCTGGTATTTGTACTGTGAGGACGGGCACATGAACTTCTTTTGATGTGCAAGTTAGGTTTAGAGATGAGACTGATAGAAGTCGCATATCTGACTGGATCTGTATGGCTGGGAGAAGAATGAGCCAATGACTGAGGATTAATTTTAGCTCTGAATCTGGGGTGCTTCAGTTTCTGCAGTCCCTACAAACCCCAAATGGAAACTAATCTTCTCTAAGATCCTTGGGGAAACCTGCTGCCATCCTACCACCCTGGGCCTTAGACAATCCAAAAATTGATTAAACTCTTCAGATCCCATTTCCCTTAACCCCAGCCACAATGAAGAGAGTAAAACTCAGCAAAGCATCTGCCTCTCAGCAGATGTCCCAAACCCTCACTGCAGCCCAACAATTCCTGCTGATTGTCCCAGTGGAGCAGCTCACTTCTGCCTGATTTTAACTGTAATCACCATCCTAAGCCTTATTATATCTTTAATTAACATCTGAGATTTCTAACAGTTAAAAAAGTAAATTTAAGCTGTTTGACTCCTGCCTTGTCTGCCTCTCCCTCTACAGATACAAGATCCAGCATCAAACCGAACTGCCCATCCCCAAAGCCCCACTTCATGTGTACCCCTAGGCTTGCTTACCTGTCCTACATCAACCCTCATGGGGCCAAAATTCAGCTTAGAGCTTTTGATCCTATCAGTGCTCACTTCACACCGGCCTTCTGCTCAGTCTTGTACAACCCATGAATATTTCTCCTTGTTCAGTATTTCCACAGCTAAAACTTAACAGTATCTCTTTCACAAACACTGCGTAAAAGTTGCCCAGTGTCTCCTCCTTTCCTCCACAGCTGAGCTTCAAATTCAGGTTTTCCTCTCATCATCCAGTATTGAAGTGATCCCAGTGAACTCTTGTAGCAATGAATTGAATTCTCCTGCCCTTGTGATTGCTAGCAATAACCCAAATGTTAATCTCAATCTTAATTTTCTCTACCCCAAAGCCAAGCAGAATAAGCTGGTCTACGTGGAGTAAAGGCCTGAGAGTAGCTTTGAGCATGGTATTCCTTATTGGCTTGGACCCATTTGGGTCCAGGGGGTTATGTTCACTGATGGGTGCTATCAGATAAGCATGATGAGGGTATTTCAGTCTCTTCTGGGTGGGGGCCATTTAGCACACCCATCAGGTGTCCCATGTCAGGATTAGGAAGAGCAGAGATGGAAGAGCTAAATTTACTACTATGTCCTGGAAGGTCCTCTGTTCCAGGACGATACACTGTTGTCTGGTTATGGCTATGCTTATTAGAATATTAAAGAGTTTTTCAACATTTTTACAGAGAACCTTTCTCTTACTTCTCTACAAAAATATCAAGCAAATGGTTTTTGACAGTTTTTGACTCATTGAAGAATTCCTTTGAAAAAGGCCTGGCTCATATCCTTTATGGTGAGGTGGCTGCCTGACTGCACTGCTATAAAGCAGTACTGCTCTGCTTCAGGAGGCTCTCATGAAGGGAGGTTCACTGTCTTTCCTACGCTTACATTCCTCCACTCCTCCCCAGCCTCCCTAATGATAAATTAGGCATTCCAACCAAAGTCCGAGGGTCTGAATAGCCACCTTTGTAATTTTCTTGAACCTTGTCTCCACGTTAACAAGTTTTCCGTAAGTGGGCTGAGTACTTTCAGAAGTGGAGGCATTGGAATGCACAAAGGCAATCTTCTTGCCTTAGGGTCATGCAGGAATCCCCTGGCCACAGCATTGGACACGGAGAGCATCCTGTCCACAGGTCAGTGAAACATTCTCTGTTTTAATTGTTACATTGCACACTTGACTGAAACTTTTGGTTCTGAACCAGCTGTATTTTTCTGGCACGTTCCTAGGTAAGTAGATTCTCAGTTTGCTGCCAGTTAGAAACAAATAGTTGAGTTTTTTAAGAGCACCGAGTGGCCTATTAGCAAGTGTAAACCTATCCAAAAAAATGAAAGAAGACTATATTTCTGCTTCTGATTCACTGTTCTGTGCCAAATAACACTTTCTCAGTCACCTTTTCTTCCTCTAAGAGAACAGGTTGTGACAGATTGAAGTCTTCTCCCCTGCTATGTCAGGAGCCTTTATGTGACAATTACAACATCATTTTTGTTTTACGATCAGCTGAAGTCAGTTCAAAACAGCACGTCACCTCATACATGAAATAGCATTACTTTATGTGATGGGTACTGGAATTTGGCAGGAGCATTTCCTCGTTTGCAGTCTGCTTTTTTCTGTCTCAACTCGATGCAGAGTAACTCCACTTTTGAAGTCAGTCAGGCTTATCTGGAGGAGTGACTCATCTAGGGCAAGCAGAGTAGCCAGCTTCTGCTTGCTCTGAAATGTTAAGGAGTGGAGGAGGAGAAAAATTACAAATTCATGATGGGGAAGACCTCAGACCTTCCAGATAAAATCTGTGATATTTATTGGCGGCTCTGTGAGCAGCAAGCTCAGTGCTCAGTGGGCAGTTTATCCCCTCACTTTTCATGGTGTTTGCCTTTCTCTCTTGTTGCACCCAGCTCACGTGCCACAGGCAAGGCTGGCCTCAGAAAGTTCAAAGAGGAGCCAGCTGGCTGCATATGAGTGCTCAGATCAGTGGATCCTACTGATGTAATCAACAGCACCATGTCTTCTAGCTTTTATATTTTGTACATCACTAGAACTGCAATTAGCCAAGAGCAGGTCTAAATGCTGCAGAGTTCAGAGTGATTCTGGCTTTCCCTGACAATTGCTTTTTCGCATCATCTATCAGACCTATGAAAGTAATATAGCATTTCCCATTAGAAACCCCTCTTACATGTAATTTCTCTTTTTGTGGCCAGAGGAGACAAAGTGTGCAGTCACGGCACACTGAAGGTCCTGAAGGTCCCTTCCAACTGAAACTATTCCATGGTTCTATGATCTGAAGGAAAAGAAAGAAATCTTTGTCTTTTTTTTTTTTAAAAAAACAACTTTAATTTGTTTATACAATAATCCTTTATTTTATTATGCTATCAGACGTGGCCTGGCATTGTCCCCTGCTTGTATGGCTCTATCAGACATAGGGAGAAAGATAGTGTATTAAACACTCAGGAGCAGAAGTGCAAAAGCATAAGGTGGAGATTCAGGGGTTAGGAGTCTCTGAAATCACGTTGAGTTAATTTTTAAAATATTATTAGACTGTCAGACTGAGCATGTCCCTTTGACTTCCGTATTTCTCGTGTTTTAAAAACCTAAAAGAGCATTAGCATTCTACTGCTGTATATTTACAGTATACAGTACAAATGAGAACAGTGAGTGCCTCTCAGATATGATGGTCTTTCCTTTAGATGCCTGATATTTTATACTGCTAAGTGCTGCCTGAAGACTGATGAAAACTATATAGGTTGATTTACAGTCTATTTGGAGGTAAAAAAAGTGCATGTAATACTTTAATTTCCTTGTCCTATTTTAATTCTTTTTTCATATCCAGGCTGGAGTCCAGGAAAAATGCAAGTTTTGCAGATACGTTTATTGATCTTTGCATTGTGATTTAGTAATGTGCATCATCTGGTTCTTACTTGCACATCTTAAAAACCCAGTAGAGGAAGATGTTGAGCCCATGTTCTAAAATAGGTATATGTTTAAAACATGCTATTAAACTGTAGTTTCTACATTTTCTAGATTTTTCCATTTCCTTTCCTAGAGTTTTAATTCCTCTGGGGCATATCATAAAGTCCTTACTCAGACAAAACTACTTTTCTATTTACATTGTTTAGGTTGAAAACTGCATGAGGCAGTTAATATCTGTAATACAAGTACTTTCTTATCATTTAGGTCAGCAAAGTTAAATTGTTTTTTGACATACTAACTATTGAATAAAATAATATTAAGGTCACCAGTCCTTTTCTGGCAAGGATTTTCTTAAAAATCCAGCAACAGCTCCAGATTAGTAGTCACAGAATTTATACAGATTTTATGAATGATGGCTCACATGCACTCAATTTTTTATACTGCTTATATTTAAAAACAACCTATGAAAGCTGTGTCAGTCCTGCATAGAGGTTTCCACATTCTCATCAATTCTGTTCAGACAATCAAGCTCTTTGGAAGTGAAATTTTAATTTATTATTTTCATTTTTGTACTTTTTCCTTTGAATTTCCCCTTGTGTTTGCCTTTCCCTCCATATTTATGCCTTTATCTCAGGGTTTTGGGCAATGAATGGGCTGTGGGCCTACTCCAGTGCCCAAGAAGTAAGCTACGAGAGGGCTCAGCATTTGATCATCACCATACCGTGTGACATTTCACATCTTTTACTGTAAATGTAATTTCAATAGTCTCATCGATACTGATGAAATTTATAACATGCCAGGAGGGTGCTCTCAGATTAAGCTGTTTTCTTGTGTATTAAAGGGCTGTCATGGAACATTAACCGTGAGACACCAACGAAATGGACTGAGACTTTAACACAAGTTTAATGACCTGGAGCTGGAATTCAGTGCCCTTTCTCCTAGGACAGCTAGTTTATTACTCTACAAGTAGTTTCAGTTTGTTCGTGGGACTACTTGTAGGATGCACTCCCTGTGATTAAGGAGGTCAGAATCTGTCCCTGTTGACAAAAGACTACTTTGACACTTCAGATCTCCTTTGTGCCACTTTTGCTTTTACTAGTGAGCACTTCATCAGGTGAGTCACCCCCTTTCACTGGGACTAAAGCTTGCACAGCTTGATCTATTTGGATTTATGGGCATACCCCATTAGGCTACACCACTGAAGAGAAGGACACTGCTTTGGAATAATGAGGTATTCACTGTGAGCAAGTAGTATTAGACTGGGGCTAGAAACACACTGTGAGCGTGTTGGCAAAGGAAATGATTCCTCTGAAGTGATCCGAGCTGGGTAATATTCTATAGGACTAACAACCCAGAGGGGAAGATTTGTTGCATGAATGCATAAGGGACTGTGGCTTCAAATTCCTGTCTTACAGATGGGCCTAAGCACAGCCCTCAGTAAGGCACTGAAACAGCAGAAGGCAGGGTTTCAAGCCTCCCTTCTACCCTGCACTTCTTGGGGACATGCATTTTGCCTGCCTGGTGAGCAAGCAGTTCAGGCTCTGCATCTTGGATGCTCAAAGCCACGAAGAGTGGGCCAGCCAAGTGGCTTATGGCCACCAAACATGTGGTTGATCGTCCTGCTACTCCTGCACTGCTTATCTTTACTGCTGGTCCATGCCCCTTCTCTGAACTAGCTAAATTCTGTAATTTTGCAAAAAACCACAGCCATCCTTTCCTTCTTTTCTTTTATTTCCAGATAGAGAAAGTTGACAGGACTTCTGCAGACACCTCACTAGGTAGGACAACAAAGGCAACTGGCAGAAGTGCACAGCTAGGAGCAGGGAACAGGGGATGGAAATCTGGCTTTTGTAAATGAGACTGGTCCTCCACCACTAAAGTGCACTTGGTGGCAGAGTGGGCTTATTTGAGTTATAGTCTGTTGTGAAACCTCATCTTTCAGGCATCAGTAGGCTTCCTTGTGAATTCTCTCAGTTGATCATAGCAACTTCCCGGCATGGCCTCGAAGGAGGCCCAGTTTGGGGTTGTTTAGGCTCAGGAAGAGGAGGCTCAGGGGGAACCTCATCACTCTCCTCAACTGCCTGAAAGGAGGCTATAGTGAGGTGGGGACTGATCTCTTCTGCTGTGCCTTCAGTGAGAGGACCAGAGGAAATGGCCTTAAACTGAGACAGGGAAGATTAAGATTAGAGATGAAAAAAAAAAAAATCACTGTTTGGGTGGTCAGGCATTGGAATTGGTTGCCCAGGGAGGTGTTGGAGTCACCATCCCTGGAGGTGGGTAAGAGGTGTGTGGATCTGGAGCTGGGTGATGTGGGTTAGTGGTTTAGGGGTTACAGTGATAGTGCCAGGTGGGCAGTTCGACTGGATGATCTTGTAGGTCTCTTTCAACCTTGATGATTTGATGATTCTATGATTCAATTGGGCCAATTTGTGTCAATTTTGCCATGAAAAATAGAAACTGAATTGCAGAAGAAGACTATCATCTTTCCCAGGCAACAATGACAGCATTATTCTGAGTACTAACAATATCAGAATAACTATGCAAGATTACACTTTCAATTATTAAATTGAAATAGTTTAATTTTACATTAAAATTCAGAATATCTTTCTGGCAATGTTCCCATTTTTTAAAAAGAAAGGAAACTCAGGGAACTACAGGCCAGTCAGTCTCACCATGCTAAGGCACATGGAAAATAAGGAGGCCGCTGGTGACAGCCAACACAGTTTCACTAAAGGAAAATTGTGCCTGAGAAATTTGGTGGCCTTCTACAACGGTGTTACAGCAGTGGTGGATGAGGGAAAAGCAACTGACATCATGTCCCTGGGCTTGTGCAAAGCATTACTGTCCGGCACAATGCCTTTGTCCCTACACTGGATAGACATGGCTTTGATGGATCACTCACTCAGTGGGTAGGGAAGTGGCTCAGTGGTTGCACTCAGAGAGTTGTGGTCAACAGCTTGATGCCCAAGTGGACAAGTTCTTGGGTTCAATATTGGGACCAGTGCTACTCAACATCTTTGCTGGTGACATGGGCAGTGGCACTCAGCGCACCCTCAGTAAGCCTGCCAACAATGCCAAGCTGTGTGGTGCATTTGACACATTGGAGGGAAGGAATGCCATCCACAGGGACCTGGACAGGCTCGAGAGGTGGGTCTGTGCAAACCTCATGAAGTTCAACAAGGCCATGTGCAAGGTCCTGCACCAGGGTCGGGGCAATCCCAAATACAAACATAGGCTGGGCAGAGAATGCATTAGGAGTAGCCCTGAGGAGAAGGACTTGAGTGTTTACTGCCCTGAAAGCCAACAATATCCTAGGCTGCACCAAAAGAAGTGTGACTAGCAGGTCAAAGGAAGTCATTATGTCCCTCTACTCTGTTCTGGAATATTCCAGAGCTTGGCTCTGGAATCCCCAACATAACAAGAATATGGACCTGCTGAAGAGAGTCCAGAGGGAAAACAAACAAAAAATAAAATAATCAATCTTATTTCTTGTCAAGTCTTCCTTTCATCTCACACTATGAACAATAGAAATGCTGGAGTTTTCCTCTCAGACTTTGATCACCGCATTACCATGACAACAATAAATTTATTGTAGCCATTACAGAGGGACTTCAGATGGTAACTGGATCTCTCAAGAGTCCATGGGTGAGCTTTTGGTCTCCAAATACCAAGATAAATTAAAGAATTACTCTCTCCTGAAGAGGTATCTAACAGGTAACTTATTTGCTTTCAATTCTTTCAGCAAAGTCCACTGCCTTCCATCAGTTAAAATCTACTGAATATTTTAATTATATGGAAAACCAGGTCAAACTTTCATTCACCACTTTGCTTTGCTTTTTGCTGACTGAAACCTGTAATCCAGCAAGTTAATGCATCAATCTGACAGGATGTGACATATGGACATCACAAAGGTTTTTATTCTTACTGTTTACATTATTCTACTTTTGAGAGTTTTCCAGCCTTGCACAGCAGAAAGGAAATGCATAAAGCTTTGTTCTTAAAGAGCTCACAACTAAAGGATGCTACTTTGCATACATATATGCTTGGAGTGTAAAAATACATGATAGAAACAAGACCCATTACTCTCCTGGAGACATTGATGCATGAGGGTAATCAAGTCACTTCAACTATAAAAATAACTTCAAACTTAAGCACAAGTTTTAATACCGTGGTGAATCAAAGGTATAATACAAAACAGCACATGCAATTCTAGCTCAGCAAGCAAGATTATGCAAGATTCTTAAAGTTTGTGTTTCCTTAGCTTAAGGAGTATCCAAACAGACAATGAAAGTCCTTTTACACAAGGTTTTCTAGATAGAGTAAATTATAAATATACATTATAAGTTTCATTAATGCCTGTCAATCTGCTTCTAAAAGATGTAATTAGAAGATCAAAGAACTAATTAGAAAGTCTGTTTGATCTCAAGAGTTTGGTTACATACTGACAATCTTGAAATAATTTGTATCAGAAAGAACTGTTAAAGCTTTATATAATGCTGAACTTGAACAACTGATATTTTCTAAGATACAAAAATAGTGCACAGTTATTTAAAATGAAAATTGTATCACTAAGGTAGCCATAAAAATTAGTTGTTATTAGTAAGAAAAAATCTTTATTAATCTGTTTAAACCAGATTAAATGTATAATTTAAAATCTCAAGAAGATGATTTAACCATACCAAAACCAATGTTTTCTAGCAGCAGAAACACCTGAATGCAAACAAGAAAGTTTGCAGGAAATATGGATTTTATATACGGCTAGCCTCACTGGAGCTCCCTCAGCTCTTGCCTTTTCTAGGGAGCAGTCTGGGGACAGCGCCTGCCAGGAAGCCTTGCCTTGTTCTTACAGTTTCAAGAATCTTTCTTGGTTATACAGAACATTTCCATGATTAAACCACTTGGGTTGAAATTCTGCAGTCTGGTGTCTGCCTGGGAATTTTAATTATTCCTATTTTCAGCCAGAATAGTCAAGAAGTAGAGGTGATATATTCATGAGCAAAGTCAGTCTTTGCTTTTCAGGTGTGTGTGCTCTTTGCAACAAGGATATCCTCATTTAAAAATCTGCCTGTATTTGCTAATGTTTAATAAAACTGAAGCTTTTACCCTACTACATGGAGAGTAATGTCGTTATTTCAGTATTGGTTTGGGCCAGGCTAAGCTAGCACTGCTGGTACAAAAGTGGTCACATCCTTCCCCTGCCCATCCCAGCTTATGCCCCTAGTTGTGAAGTGACTTAGTGAACTGATTGTGAACTGCCAGTGAATTAAGCTGACTTAAAAGTGACCAGCAACAACAAAACAAAAAAATTATTTTATTATAGTGTGATCACTAAATCACTAAGTACTGCATAATAATGAATATACAGGAAGGGAGTCAATCAAAATTACACAGGCAGACTTAATTATATCATTTCCTAATTTTTGAGTGCTCAACTTTGTATCTTTAGCAGTTAGCATTCAAGGCAGTTTCTGTGAGTGTGTGACTTTGCTAGGTCTTTCAAAAAATGGAAAATCTCACTATTTGGCATCGTTGTGACATTTCCAAAATATCAGCAGCCTTCCACTCAATTCAGCTAACAAGCTGTGTCAGCTAAAGTGGTCACAGGGTCCTGCTGTAGGTAGGGACGATGGGCTGCAGTAAGAGGTAGCGATAAGATGCTTTCCTGCTGGGGTCTGAGGCAGCAGAGGAGCACCAAGTTTTCCAGCACTGGGATGCCCTCCCAGATGTCCACGTGGGCCAGCTTTTCCTGCCCGTCCTCCCTGACCATCAGATCGATGCCTCCTTCTGTACCTCAGACTCCTCCTCACTCCAGTTACACACTGCAGGATGAGCACGTGCTCATCTCTATTTCTGGCTGTCCAAGTCCCAGGTACTTCCTAAGAATGCCCATTTCAGACTTTTCTCAGTCCAAAGACCCTTCTCCTCCAACCTCTTTCTCCCATGTTGCCACCTGATCTCCCTCTTCTAGGCTCAGCTCCATGCTTGCTCCCTTCATGACCTTCTCTTTTTCCAGTTGTTCACACCACCCACCCCTTAGCCAAGCTTGTACTAAGGGCTTTTTTTCCATCTCTTATTTTTCCTCACTGCCATGGATTACAGCTGAAATTTCCTTGTCTCCCTTGCTCCTTGTCCATGTTCCTTCTCCTACTGGTCATAATTTTCAACCCCATGCATGCTCACTGTTCCCACTCCTGCTGGTCCACTTACCATTCCAGCACACCTTTGTCCTTGCCTGACCTGTACAACTTCCTTGAGTCAGTCTCAGCCTTGCCTCCATTCCTTCACTCAGCAGTTCCCCTCAAGCTCCACTTCTCTCATCCAGAAATGGAAAAAGTTCAGCAGTCACTCTGAAGTGGCTTAAACCCACACTGGTTCCAAAGGAGATCCCTTGTCTTTCTCCCATCCCTGCAACTTGTGTGGCTGCACATTGACATAGCTTAGGAAAATACAACAGCTGACAATTAACCCATCCACATAAAGAAAAGGTTAAATTTCAGCAAGATCAGCTTTCTGCTCTGACACACTGGTGTCCATAGTTGGCAGTAAGGCAGGATCATCCTTTGCAGTAGCAGCAGAGATGTACATGGATGTGGTGGTTTGACTGTGGCTGGATGCCAGGTGCCCGCCAAAGCTGCTCTATCGCTTCATCCTCAGCTGGATAGTGGACAGAAAATGTAACGAAAGGTTCATGAGTTAAAGATGGGGAAAGAGACTGGAGATCACCTGCGAGGTACTGTCAGGGGCAAAACAGACTCAGCTTGGGGAAATTAATTGAATTTATTACTAATCAAATCAGAGTAGGATCATGAGAAGTAAAACAAATCTTTACAACACCTTCCTGCCACCCCTCCCTCCTCCCCAGGCTTAACTTCATTTCCGATTCTCTACTTCCTACCCACCAGTGGCATAGGGAGACAGGGAATGGGGGCTGCAGTCAGTTCATCACATGTTCTTTCTGCCACTGCTTCCTCCTCAGAGAGAGGAGTCCCTCCCTTGCTCCAGTGTGGGGTCCCTCCCACCGGAGACAGTTCGTGGAGGACTCCAACAGGAGTCCTTCCCATGGTCTACAGATCTTCACTGACCACTCCAGCATGGGTCCCTTTTCCACAGGGTGCAGTCCTTCAGGAACAGCCTGCTCCAGTGTGGGTCCCCTGCGGGGTCACTGGTCCTGCCAGCAAACCTGCTCCACCGTGGCCTCCTCTCTCCACAGGTCTATGGGTCCTACCAGGAGCCTGCTCCTATGTGGGCTTCCCATGAGGTCACAGCCTTCTTTTGGGCATCCACCTGCTGTGACATGGGGTCCTCCAAAGGCTGCAGGTGGATCTCTGCTCCCCTGTGGTCCTCCACGTGCTACAGGGGCACAGCTGCCTCACCACAGTCTTCAGCATAGCCTGCAGGGACGTCTCAGCTCCGGGAGCACCTCCTCCCCCTCCTTCTTCACTGCCCTTGGTGTCTGCAGAGCTGTTTCTCTCATTTATTTTCACTCCTCTCTTCTCTGGCCACAATTACTCCTGCCCATAACTGGTTTTTTCCTTCTTACATATGTTATCCCAGAATCATTAGTACCTTTGCTGACTGGCTTGGCCTTGGCCAGCAGGGGTTCTGTCTTGGAGCCACTTGGCTGGCTCTGTCAGACAGGGAAGCTTCTAGCAGTTCCTCAGAAAATACACACCTATAGCCCTCCTTTCACCATAACCTTTCTATGCAAATTCAGTACAATGGATTAAAGCAGTCTTGCAACTATGGCTTTAGCCAAAATGGATAAGATTTGAGGAAGCAATGGGAAATCAGTCTTAAATGGAAAAATACACTACACAGGCAGTGCTGCCTGAATTCATACCAGAAACATCTTATGACTCCCAGTTACTGCTTTGTTCTTTGAGTCAGTTGTTTGCAAGAGGTGTCATGCTTTGGCAGAGTGAGAGGAGATTCACGTCAAATAAATTTCTCCAAAAGAAACCTGCAGACTAGTTGGGAAACGAGACTAGGAAGAAACATCTAAAACATTATTAACTCCAGAATAACAGGCAAAAAAGAAGGCCTGGCCTGAAGTGAGACATTTCCTACATTATAATCCCTGAAAAACATGTGACTTCCACTCTAGTCATGCTCCTAGTCAAAGAGCAAGAAGAAATGCAACAATTAAGGCTATTAATCAGTTGAGGTTTTGGAACCCATTATCCATATTCTATTTAGGCGTAGTCTATTTCAAATTTTGGGGGACACTGTCAGTGAGGAATGTGGAAGAACTTTCAACGAACCCTATTTTGGAAACATCTTTCTGCCAACTCTACTATACTCCCCTGAAACATTTTTTTGCTGGTATAGCTCATTCTACTCAGGGAAAGAGTTTAGTTTTGCCAGTAAAGTACCTGCACACAACATGCATCTGTTAGAGAAAGTTACCACTTTGCCCTTACACGGGCTACTGTCAGCAAAGACCTTTAAGAGCAGAGAAGATCTGGCTCACCAAACAACCTTCCTGCAGAACCATTTCTGAGCTCTCTCTGCAGTGCCTTTCTCTTTCCTTCTCTGTGTTGCAAAACATTAATCTAGATTCATAATTCAGATCCTCAAAAGAAGAAAAAACGTTACATCAGTGCCTGAGTCAGTTTAAGTTTTGCACACAAAACTGTGAACAAACATTTTTCATGAATGAAGTAGCTAGAAAGAGCCAAAAGGTTTGGATATGTGTTCACTGCTGACAAATACTTGATAAATTTCAGAAACCTTCTGTGGCTGATGCAACGTGAGAAATCCTCAGAGGACTTAGCATACAGCATTGTCTTCACATGCAGATAGCCAGAAGTATTCTGCAAAAGAACACTGTCCTCTTCTTGGGGTGCCAGATGGGCGAATCTTAAAACCGGCAAGCATGAGGTTGCAGAGCAATCAAAAAATTCCAATTATAAACCTACTTCACCTCATCCAAGCGGTATGCAGAGTAATTCAAAAAAAGGAGAAACAGAAGAACGAATGGGTAGATGAAAGCAGAAAGTTCAGGCCTGCTCCTCTTCTTGAGACCATATACAGACAAAAAGCTGCCTCCCAGAAGAACAAGGCCCCTTTGTAGCAAGCTGATTTTCAGACAGTACATCTTACTTCACAGCTGCCGTGCTACCACGATGACTGCTCCCTTTCCATCCAACCCATCCTCACTGCTCTATACATGAGTCAGACTGGAGACCTATTCAGCCCCTAAATATGTGCTTAAGGAAAGAAACTTGGCTGAAATTCTGAGTAATGAAAAGCATGTGCTTAAGTGTTTACCTGAATAAAGCTGCTCTGCTGAATTTGTGCTAAAATGTCAAGCGTATGTCAGGCAAACTCAGGATCTTCTGCAGCACTCCTGTTTGCAGAGCCTCTGCCATGAAAAGCACTGTGTCCCAAAGGGGGAAAAAGTTTTTCCTGGAGAGCAGCCCAGAACGAAAGGAGCCATCAGATCAAAGATAAGTCTTACCTCCCCCGCTACACCCCTCACTTCCCCAAACAGCAGATCGAGGCAGAGGAGGACTACAAAAAAGGAAGAAAATAGATTCTTTTTCCAGCAGAAAAATGAGACGTTCCCCCAACTCCCTTGGTTTCTTCAAGCAATGCAGCTAGGAGCAGGCTGTTGCTTGCCTGGAAGCTCATAGACCACAAGATGTGAAGTCATGGAGTGCCACTGTCAAGTTATTTATTGGCATCTTTGGCCTCCAAGCCACTTCACAGCTTGGTAGTACACAGGAGGGTGTTCAAACTGACCACAGCAGGCTGACCTTTCTCCTTCCACAGACAGAATGGTCTCCAGCCCCCATGATTCAAGAAGCCATGGATACTTTTGTTTGTTGGCCATTATTCATTAGATTTGAGAGACCGAGCTGTTTAAGCTCAAACTTCTTGGAGTGAAGAAAAAAATGTAGCACATTTTACATTATCTCTTGCAAATATGAAAGCTTGCTGCAATCTTCAAACACAATATTTATGAATTGGTCTTTCAGCCAAATTCACTTTTGCATAAGGATACACAGCTGCTGGTACCCAAAAGTACGATAGTTCCCAAATATATCTTTGCCATTTTTAAAATCATTCTAGAGGCTGAAAATAATATTTTCTTTCATTGTAAGTGAAATCTCTGGTTCTGATGTTTCAAAGACAGTCTGAAATTAGCTGGGTTTTGTATGTGTTTGTTTGTTTGTTTGTGCATAAGAATAATTGATTAAATCAGCACAAGCGTAACTGATTATACACTCTGACAAAACTACTCAAGAATTCAGCAGCAAAACCAGCAGTATCGTGAAGAGCCATACCCATTTTAATGCTTACATCTCCTATATGGAATCCCCTCTTAATTATACAGTAGCAAATTTGAAATGTGTCATCACCTCCCACCATTGGATATCATAGATTCTGAATGAATGTAACCTTCATTTTTCAACACTGTTAAAGAAATTTTTTAAGATATCTCTTTAAACTTTTTCATTAAAGGGGAAAATTTGCATAAAGGAATATTTAAACACTCACAACTTACAAAGAATGTCAGCCCTCTTTCATTAACCAGAGCAATGACCCTCTAATAGTTTCACACTGAGAAAAAATAAGGCGAGAAAAAATATGCAGAGAAATATGCCAAGTCTAATGCCAATTGGGACTTTGAAAATATTATATATTATAGACTGGTCAAATGAAATGTGAAATTCAAAGTTAAAAATTGAACTTATATCCTTCAGTCCTCTGAAAAATAATCTATTTTTAATGGAAATAGAAAAGCTATCTTTATCAAATTTCTCATTCAGTTGACAACAATAAATCTATTGTTCAGATGCAGTTGAAATGGGTCTTTGGAAGAGGAGGGTTTAAAAAAATCAAATAGAAATTGCATCAAAGAAGAAATGCTTCTTTAACTGTCATTACTCTCTATATATAGCCTGCAGTTTTTGATTCATTTTAGGTTTGCCAGAGTAACAGGCAATTGGACACCACGAAAAATTATTTTTTATCATTCCAATAAGAGAAAATGCGTTTCCTTGTTTAAGGGAGAATAAGCGAGTTTAGTGTTATATCTTTTACTTTAAGAAGTATGTCTGCAGGGATCCAGATGCTGAGAAACAGTATGCTGATAACTTTAGTTTGAAATGCTACACTATACATTAAGAAGCCATACACCTACTATTTATTTCACAAGCATGAATTAGGTCTTCTGAAAAAGAACACAAATTTCAGTCAGACTTGCAAGAAAATAACAATACCTGGCACTCTCAAAAATGTTTTCCATCTGAAAAATGCAAACAATTACGAGGCTGCAAAGTGGTGGGGGGGAGGGGAGGGATAACCAAGCCATTGTGCAGGACACCAATGGAGCCAGGACATCCAGGGAGAGTTCCAAAGCCATCAGGTGTTGCACAGCTGGAAGCAAAGTGACAAGGTACTGCCTGATGTATCCTAACTACAGAGGTGGATCAATGCCCAAAAATCCCTTACTATAGCTCCTCTTCCTGTCAATGGTATATTTAGCATCCCAGGGCCCCCTGCTTCGTGCACCCCTCTGACACCTGGTCATGACTGGCATCCAGAACTGATCATACCCTACAATACTCTGTAAAGCTGCCCTAGTTTACGGATCAGAAAAGTGATGCACAGAAAGCATTATGCATGTGGTCTAAGCTCATAACATTGCACAGTAGAAGAATTATGAATAAAACCCATTTCTCTGGAGATTTCCAGTTTTGTCACCCTCAACAAAACCCCTTTTACACAGACTTCAAAATCCGCAAGTATTTTTTTCTGACTGCAATACTATGCCAAATATTTATTTTATCAGTCCAAAACTCAATTTACTGCTGAAACCCTGCATCAATACTTCAGAAGAAATTCTAAGATTCTACACAGAAGAAGAGGAAGGATTACTGAGATGAATATTGTGCAAATTAATCTCTGCCTGGATCACCAATCTTACAAACTGCTGCTTTGCCCTAGGGCAAGTACCTTAAAATAAGCACCTGTACATAGAAGGGGTCTAAACAAGCTAAATGAAATTCCTGGAAACATGCATGACATGTATCAACTTTTTATAGTGCTGTAGTCAGTGAAGGTGAGAATGACAGACTGAAAGAGAGTGTGAGACAGTAAGAGGAGAGAAGAAAGGAGGAGAGGGCAAGGTGGGAAGTAGAAGGTCCTAAGACCTGACAGAAGTAAAAAATAAAAAAGATCCTAGTAAAGGAAGCTAAAGATTCAAAACCAGAAATATAAAAGAAGGAGAGAGAAGAGTTAGAAAACAAGGTGAGATAAAAATTTAAAATTAAATTACAAAAAAAAAAAAATCAAACCCAGGAAGTGAGAAAGTTTAGACCTTTTAGAAACTCGAGTCAGTAATTCTCTGTCAGCCAAACTCTCCTTGATTTCAGTAGGAGTTTTGCCTTAATGAAGACAGAAGGATAGGCACTAAATGCAGCTTCATTTCTTATACTTGAACAACAGCAAGATATAGCAATATATTCTGTTGTTGAAAAAGGTGATGCATTTTTGAAGAAATATGGATGTTAGAGGCCGAGCAGTATAAATGTAATTGCTACAACACGCTGAGTTACATTAGTGTGCATCAGCTGACAACAAGGTCCTTTGTGCTGGAAAGAAGGAAAAAAGATGAAAAAAAATGACTGGTGCCACTCTACAAACAATCAAATTAAAGGCCCAGAATTATTCCAGCAAAGTTTCCATTGACTTCAGTGACAGCCCAGAAACAAGGAAGATTCTTCAGTCCTCATAAAAAAATTTAAATACAGGAGTGATTATGAGTGACCTATTTATTTTTCATCTGTTTTGCTCTTGCTGAAATTGTTGGAAATGCACCCGGCTGCTTTACAGAAATATTGTTTGATTAGGCTGTTTATGTGAAACTATCTTTTCCAAATATTGTATTACTATATGGAAAAGAAAGCATAAAAAAAGTAGATTGGAGGATAAAATATTCTTCTCATCTTGGTAGCCAAAGATAAAGCAAATTATAACAACTCGTTGTTTATCTGATGAACAGGGTGAAGATTTTGCTTAAGTAAATAGTGGCCTTAATGGTCCATGTAGAAATCACATATCTGTCTTCCCCTTTATAAATTATAAACTAAAGGAACCCTCACTGGAAGTGTAACTGGAATGTGTGTATGTCTAATGCAAAGCCTCCAATTTAAAATGTTTTCCTGTTCTATATGTCAAAACCAGGAACAGACACAATACCACAAGTAAAATCCATAGAATCACTAATAAAAACACCAAGGCAGATATTTTGTATGAGAACTAGAAATATCAGAGAAATATCCTATCTCTAGTTGATCATGCTGCACACAGTATTTATTATTGACTAGATTTTGCAAGCATACCATTCTTATGCATAATATGGGAAATATGTCAATTCTCCCATGAAGTATTAATGAGAGGTGTCCCACCCAAACCAATAAGTCTAGGACATGCTCAAAGTCAGATTTATTCAGCCTCTGACTCAATCAGATAACCAGTAATGCTCAGGTTTTGCACGGTTACATCCACCTGTTGATTTAGAGATTACAGGTGGAAGCTGCCTTATTAAAATTGTTCTTCAGCTTAAAAATTTGACACACCTAACAGAGGGAATCAAGAGAAAAACAGTCTGATCTGCTCATCAATGACAAAAGGACAATAAATAATCAAACTCAATTATTATTGTTTGCAGGGCTAACATTATGCTTAAAGAAATTCATTGCCATCTGCAAGCCTGCTAAAATTGATTACAATTTTCTCGTGCTGGTTTTCTTCCCAATGGTTGAATAGTATTGTCTGTTTTTAAAGGAAAAAACCCAAAGCTGCTTGAATAACAAATTGTTTATCCCTTGACAGAACAAACCATAGTGATGAACTTTAAGAATCGTTACCAAATTAGAAATGAGAGCGAAAAACAAGTACTTTCCTGTTCAAGGCTTTGTTTTTAATGTCTGTTTTATTTTTAACTAGATTGAGTGCTGATTACAGAAAATTCAAGGCTACTCAGACATCAGGCTGCTCAATTGACTGGAAAGTTTGATGACTTCTCTAAAAAGTGAGGTCTGTGCATGAAATTAAATCAGTATCACTGGTCCCAGATAACTGCAGGGTAAAGAGAGGAAAAGGTTAATATTCCTTATTAAATAATGTTAAATGAGATCAAACAAGACGCGCAGGATTCAGGAGGGCTCTTGGAGCTCCGGTTGTTTCCCCAGGCTGCTTATGCAACCTTGTTTGTGCAGGCAGTGCAAGGGCCTGCCATTTTATTACATAAGGTAGCCCAAAAATATACAGCTAGGCAGTTGTGAGCTTCATTAAGTGCTGCATTGGAGTTTCTGTATCAGTTAGCATCTGGAAATTTTAAGAAACGATCAGAAGGACTTAGGATGTTGCTGAGTTTGGGATTGGTGCTTGTTGTTTTAATAGCAATAGACCTCATCCAAAAGCCAGCAAAATACCATCAGCATGAGCTGCGTTTGAATACATTATGCTTTGACCATTCACTTACGAACAGCAATACAGCCTTTGGTTTAGCACAGCCATGGTAAATGCAATCCATGGCTTTAAAATCTGCCTTTCAGATGATTAAGCAAATTGTCTGGTTTAGTAAACAGCGTCAACACAACATTTTTGTTTTAACCAGTGCTTAAATGCAGTGGATAGCTGAAGAAATTTAATTCCTGGCCCATTCATTTTCAGTTCAGAATGTCAAAGCCTGGTCTTGTAGAGACAGATAAAACCTCTAACTACAGCTACACCTCGTCAGGGAAGATGACCACCTTGGCCCAAATCCTCTCCCTGACACCAGCAGGGAAGGCTGGGAAAGGCTGGGGAAGCCTGTGTCAGCAGGGCAGGCATGTAGCAATATTACAGTCTCCCAGCGGGGACTTCTTCAGCCAGGCATTGTATCTCGGTATTCAATGCCTTCTGGTGGGATTGCTTCCCTGAATGAACTGCTTTTTGAACCTACTTGAACCCAAGAAGATAATCCTCACCATGACTGCACAGCTCCGCAACAGGACACCAGAGAGTGCGCTCAAGCAGCCTACCCTGCTTTTTGGGGAACATTTCTGGATTACGCCTTGAATCTTCTTTGGAACACTTCCACTAGCTCCTCCCAACCAGCCTGTTCCATGGCAGATGTGCTGTACTGGGGCCAGCCCTACGCAGTGAAGGTACAAGCCACCAGTAGCATCTTGGCCTTGGGAACTGAGGGGGCCCAGATGCTGGCCCACTTCATTTTGCAGAGCAGACACAGGGAGACCACCTGGCTCAGCAGTCCCTCTCAACCATGGCCAGACACCGGTGCTGAGGACAGAGTACAAGAACAAGGCAAACCAATGCTGGTATTTCTTCAGGATACTCACCAAGCTTCCAAAACATGCAGCTCAAAAGTTCCTAAGCCAGAGGCAGTGGTTTTAAATTTAACAGCCCTTGATGGATTTCTCTTCCATGAACTCATCCAGTCACCTCATTAGCTGATGTAACCTCTCAGCATCCACATCCTGTGGTGAGGAGCTCAGCAGTCTGACCACGCCATGTGAAGAGCCATCTCCTTTTGTTTCCATTCCTGCAACAGCCTGCTTCACCCAGTGCCCTCTGCTGCTGTTGCTGTGATCAGTCATTCCTGGTTTGCCTTCTCCATGCTTGCTTAATTTTACAGATGTTTGTTGCATTGCTTTATCAGCATTGTCAGTCCTCAGACAGGAGTCATGCTGTTTCTCTGATCACCTTTGCTACATCCCTCCAAACCTTCTCCCTCGCCATTATACATCTCTGAGGTGTGGGAATCAACAGCACAGGATACTGAAGATATGGCACACCATAGCTGCTCCAGTGAAATAATGAGGATTCTTTTTTATTATTTTCCATCCTTTTAAAAATAATCTTAATGTTCTATTTCCCTTTGGTTTTAAACTCACATCGGCACATTGCATTGATTTTTTTTTTCTGAGTTGTCCATGGAAGATTTTGTCTAAGCTTTGGCATCTTCAGTGACCTGTAGCAATTAATTTCTATTATTATAGATATATTTTCTTCTATTTATTTTCAACCTGACATGCCTATTACATTTATCTCACATGAAGATACTTAAAGAGAAAGGGTGATGGAAATGTCCCAGTAGATGACACACTGTCATGCCCGCACTTCCTGTACATTTTGAAATGAGAGGTTTCATACCTGAACTTCCAAATTGCAATCCTGATCTCAAACGTACATACATCCTCTAGATTTTTTTCCCATATCATCATTTCACTTGCCTAGAAATCTTCTATTTAATGCAGATCCCTAAGAACAGTAGTAAAACAGCTGAAAAACACCTTCTGTCATAATCAGGCCAGCAGAAGCCCAGCTGTTTTACACAGACTTGTGCCCAAACAGGAGAAGGTTAGATAACCACCCTGTTCCCACCATTTACATGGTCATTTTTGGCGTATCTTGGCACTCCAGGCATGCTACCTGCCACACAGACATAGGAGAAAGAGATGGCATTGCCTCAGAGTGCTTGCAGGTAAAGGAGAGGACAAAAACAAGCAGGCAGATAGAGTACTATAATACTGGTATTATAGTATGGCAATACTATTTCCTAGTGACAAAGGTCCAAGCTCACCACTGACCCAAGTTTTGTGAGAGCTTTATTTTTCTAAAGTCACAAGTGGATTTTCAGACTGGAGCAGGATTAAAACTAGCACTGGGGATGCATAGACTATTCCTCCCAAATGTGGTAAGCAGCTTGCAATAAACAGTGATTTCTGCCACGGTCCTTGGATAAAGGAATAGAAGTGTCTTTACCAAAGTGTAATTAAAAACAACATTTTGGTTGGACTGAGCTGTGCTTCATGGTTTGCTTTCAGGGGGAAGAGACACAGGAAGAGAAGCATAAAACCCAGTATTTATCCCTCTATCCCCAAAATGTACATCGAATTTATGTGGACGAGGCCAAGAAAGCCATTCCCCTAAATCCCTCGATCTAATCTGCCAACATCCCCAAGCCTCCACGACATAAATGCAAGGAGCAGAGAATAAACCACATCTGCAGCTCCTTATTCAGAGCATGAGCCTACATGACCCACATCCCTCGTCACCTCCTTGCCTTTCCTGCCCTGCAGCTCTTGTATTTCTGAATTCAGCTGTCAATATACTGTTATATATAAATATATATATATTCTGTGGCTCATAGCATGTCACAATGGCTTTAGTCCCTCCCAAAAAACTGCAATGCCAAAAGCAGCACTGCATAAATAAATCCACCACCATCTACGGTTTCTGCTTAAATGCTATTACATGGTGTTTCCTTTTCAAACTTCAGTAGTCAGACCCACAAAATCAGTCTATCAGCTGATGTTGATTACTGACTGAATTAAATTAGCTAAAATACAAATACAAATATTTGCATGGCCTCAGCCTACTTTTTCAAGAAGTTTTATTAAGATCAAGGATTGACAGACAGTTAAGCCAAATCTAGGAAAATTATTTTTTTATACAGATAATGATTCCACTACAGAATCTGCAACTCAAGTACATCTGCCCTAAGAGCCTAGACACAAAACTATAAACACAAATGAAAGTTACTTAAGTTCATCTAAGACAGAAAGAAAAGCAATTAAATGCACATAAAATGTATATTTGACCGTTACTTTTAACTGTATGACATTTACCAATCCAGGGGAGAGGCAAAGAAGCAGAGGCAGGGGCTGAAAAACACAGCAGGCAGCATGGGGAGGAAAAAGAGAAGATGAAAAAGTAGTAGTGCCATGCCCTCGTTATTGAAAGACTGGAAAACCACTGGTTTTGCACACTCAGATTTCCTGTGTCTGTACACTACAAGTCTCAACTTCCTTCTTCCCTGGTCCTCAATTCCTTCTCTTGGTCTGGGTTTACCACCCCTATCTACAGTTCCCTGCACCTTGTTCCCAAGCTTTGTCATATATGACCCCACAAATCCCTTGTCTCAATTCTCTGCTCTTCCATTTCTCCGTGCTTCCATCACCAGTACTTCATCTCAGTTCTAGTCCATATTCTTGTCACCATGCAAGTGAATTAAACAGTTTCCTCCTCCACCCTTCCATGGCATCATCAGGCACACTCTGCCACTGAAGACACAGTTGAGAAAGTCTTAAATTCTCTCTCCTTATGTGCTCACTGTAGAAGCTACACCTTGGAAGAACTGCAGGTAAAGTCCACTCAGCCCATCAGCCACCAACTGGAGTGCTCTCATCCTTCCCAGGAAGAGGAGCATTTGCTCAGCTCCTAACAGTGTTGGGATGTTCAGCATGCCTTGTGCTGAGAGCATCTTCAGCGAGTGCAGTGGTCAAGCCCTCAACAATTCCTCTCCCAAGAGCACATACCCCGAGCATTGTGACAAAAGCATAACGGAGAGAAGTTCTGGAAGATTCTCAGAGGCTTCACATAAGGCACACCCCCATCACGAGACTGATCGCAAGCCAAACAGCTTTTCCCTTCTCCAAAACACGATGCCACAAGAATTCAAGTCTGAAACAAAGTGCATTTTAACATAGCCAAAAATTTCAGATTCCCAGAAAGATCAAGATCTCCTAATGTAGGATGTATACCTAAACCATCTTCATCAAATGCGTGGTCAAAGAACAAGTTCTCTTCTTACCATGTTCTCAGAAATAACCAAACCATTTAATTTGAAACTTCCCAAAGACAGTCTGTCTTCAGCAGACACTCAACCTGGAAAATATCAGCCTAGTCTTAAGCTTAGCAAATGCATAAGCACCTGACAGCAGAGCATTGTACTAGAAAGCACTAGGTAATTTTAACTGTAGACAACATTGTTGCCTATGGTAAAATAACAACTCCTTCAAAGGCTCACGCATGCTTCAGGGTAGAGATTTGGGCAAAAAATCCTAGTACTGCAAAGTATAGTTTGTGGATTCAACCCTGCAAACATGCAGGGAGGCACCTTTATTTGTGGGAAAACAAATTCAGGCAAGCCCACCGTCTCCGGGCTTTGGTGCAGGGCACAGAAGTGCTGCCAGATTGGGGAATCACTCTCATGTCACATATCTGGTTCTAGGAAACCTTCATTTTCACATCTTCAGTGAAATAATGTACAGTTTGGCAGTCACATTCTCCAAATACTCCTGGCCATCTCTGCAGAGCAACCCTGTGCCCATATTCATCTACTGAAATGTATGCAGGATTGGGCCCACCACCAGCTGACAGCTCTCAGAATCAGACGCGGATCAATGGATGAGCTGGCTATGTCTGGACACTGTGAACTCTAATTATTTAATACCACCAAACAAACTAAACCCACAGTTTAGTGCATTAACATCTCACACTGGGGTAAATGAGATAATTTTCCGATTCAAGAGGCAACCACTTGTTGAACTGAATGCTCAGGTTGGCTGTGGCCATCCGAGAGATCCATACAGCCCTTCTGGAGGTTTAGCACCATGAAAAGATCCAAGTTCCTCTGCTGGCTGTGACACTTATAACCGCTAATTATTTCTGAGTCACTTGAGTGAAAGTAAGCTGCCATCCTGTAGACAGCTAAGGAGTACAGAGCAAAGTTTCTGGATGAGCGTGCTTGTTAATTGACAAATCAGGCTAGTGACCATAGAGGAAAACACCACGGCACAACTCTGTGTGAACCCAGTGCTGCCATTCAGCCCTGCATTTAATGTTTACCCCGTTCCATACACGGAAGGAAACACGCGGGAGTCCTGCGAAGGGCTGCTGCAGCAGCAGGGCTCTCCCAGCACACGACACAACCTCTGCTCCCCACAAGAGCTTTCGCCCATTCAAAAACCCCACTAGTCCTACTGGAAGTCTTCCTTGACCAAACACCGCCCGGTCGCATCACAGACCATGTTCCAGTCTAGCCTATACGAACCCCCAAAGCCAGGAAACGTCCAACGACACCAAAACGAGATGGGGAGGAGGACTGCTTAGGGGGCAATTTATTTTTGCAAACGGAGGGGCCCGCCCGGCCGGACGCCGCCAGCCCGGCCGGGACAGACACGCCACACATACCGTGCTCCCCACGGAAACTTTCCCGCGGCAGGGCCGATGCCACCCCGCACCACCGGGCGCGTCCGTCACCCCCGTGGAGCGCGGGGCGGCGCGGAGCTGACCCCGGCCACCGCCGCGGGGGTCATGCGTGGCCAAGCATCCCGCGTGGGTGCCCCGGACGGGCGCCCCCCGGGCGGGTGTCGCGAGTGGGCGCCCCACGGGACGGAGGCAGGGTCGGGGCCGCACGGCCGCGCGTTACCTGGGGTGCCGGTGCTGCGGGAGCGCGGCGGG
>VZTH01005559.1:329326-408172 GCA_013397815.1 Aleadryas rufinucha
GGGGGGGCCCCCGCCCGGCGCGCCGCCCGCCCCCCCCCCCGCCGCTCCCGGCCCCCGCTCCCCGTGCCTCTCGCCGGCGCAGCCTCGGGAGCCGCGTCCCCCGGGCCCCGCCGGCTATTGCCCCCTGCCCACTGTCTCCCTCGCACCGCCTATGCACGCGGGGCTTGTTGGCACTGCTGGCAGACACCTCTTCCACCGGCAGAAGGGGTTTCTCCTCGAGATACAGTATTTGCTTTCAGGAGAGTTGTATATTTTTTGTTCAGAGGAGTGATTTGTTGGGGTGGGAAAGCCCCCGTGTCGAGGTGCGAGCTCTGTCCCTATGTTCTGTCCCTACCAAAAGGCCTGACTGCACAGCCATGCCAGCAGAGTTTGTGTGGCAGGCCAGGGGCTGTTTCCCCATCTCCCCTGATGCCTCCTTTTGTAAAGACACGCAAATCCTCGCAAAATAGCCACCAGCAGAGAACACTCTGCCCACTCCAGGTGTGCGTGTATAGGCACAGTGTGTGGACTGATAGTTGCTCCAGCTACCTGGCTCCTGTGAGGAGCTGTGCTGTTTCTCTCACTACCCCCACCATCCAGCTCACCCAGTTCCCCCGCTGTGATGTCCACCTCCCGCCATACACCTTATCCAGCCAGTTATTTGATCCAATAAAATCGCCAGTGCAAATGTAAATAGCCACAAAGTATGGAAGAATGTTCCTATGGAAGAGCGCTCCTTTGCTGAGCGCTTTTACACCATACTTTACACAACAGGCATGACTAATGTTGAAAGGGTAAAGTTGTTTACTTTTAACCAAGATTAAATACAAAACTTTAAAAAGCTCCTCCCTTCCTTTGGATGAAACCCAGCATTTTTTCCCATTTGGAAATTGTCAAATAGTGGTTAAACAATCCTTTGGCAAACAAGTAGTGCCTGAGGGAATAAAGCATCAGATACATGGGGAGTGGAATAAAAGACATTTCTATTCCTGAGGTACTTTTCTTGTGTTGCACAATAAAGTATAACATAAAATCTTCAAGCCTTGTAAGTTTAGAGAAAAGGAACTTCCCATGATTATATACACTACATGATTTGATACTCCAGTCCTTTTGAAAACCTACCAAAATCCTTTCCCAAACCAACACTGTGCTTTCAGAACCTGGGAAACCAAGCACCTTAAGGAAAATACCAGTCTGAGAAATGCAATCAGAGAGACACAGGGGCGCATGTACAAAATTACATCTCTAGTGTGCCATGTTTTAACATTTTCCTTGTGAATTTCTAAGGACTCCATTGCACAAGTGAACGAGCGAGACTGGTTGAGGTTTGTTTCTTAATTCATTCCCTAGGTTACCGGTGTAAACTTTAATTAGGGCAACAAAGAGCAGAGCAGCTGAGGGTGAGGCAAGCTTTTCCCAGCTCATACCTGAACCTCATTGTGAAACACCAGCCATTCAAAACACACAGCCTTTCTCTCTGTCCAGTGACACATGGAAAATAACCAAATGTTGTCAATACCAAGTTTGGGTTGGAAATTAACCAAAGGGTTACGCTAGATGCTACATGTAAGAACTTTAGGCAAGGAGCCCAGCGTTCAATTTTAAAGAATGAAATCTTTTAATAATAATGAAATATTAGCAAGCAACTTTTCAGACACCAGGAGCCTGTTATCCAAAGACACAATCCCTTTTGTTTTGACTAGAATAGGCTGGCCAACCTTCACGGCCCAGAAACGAGGCAACAGGGTTTTCAGTAGGCCATGAACCACAGGCTAGGTGTCTCCCAGGGTGGAGGGCCAAGGGGAAGAGCCTGAGAGGACAGCGGCGCCCCAGGGACCCTGCTGCTCCGTTGTGGAAAGACCATGGGAGGGATTTGGGGTTGGCTATGAGTTCAACCCAGACACACTGGGTTTAACTCTGCTGGTTTGCTTTCTCTTGCTGCCAGGAGTTAAGATTATGAGGTGCTGCTGCTGCAAGGTGTAACCATTGGCACAGGGGCTACCTTGGACATCCCTTGGCTCCAGAACCAGAGCCTGGCCACCACAATCTGGAAGTGGAGGTCTTTCAAGTACCTAAAGGAGGCCTACAAGAGAGCAGAAGAGTCACTTTTTGCAAGAGCATGTAGTGCTAGGACAAGGTGTAACGGCTTTAAAATGAAAGAGGACAGGTTTAGATGAGATATTAGGTGATTTTTTTTTATTGTGAGGATGGTGAGGTGCTAAAATATGTTACCCAGAGAAGTTGTGGATGCCCCATCCCTCACAGTGTTCAAGGCAAGGTAGGATGGGGCTTTGAGAAACCTCGTCCAATGGAAGGTGTCCCTGCCCATGGCAGGATGATCTTTAAGGTACTTTCAAACCCAAAAGGTTCTCTGATGATTCTTTGGTTTTCTATGCTGTATAAAGGCTGTTAATTTTCAGCAGACACCAGTAGAGGTTGCAGGGAAACAGGATGCCATTTGCAGCCCATAATTTAAATGTGAAGTCTACATTTGGATTAGTGTTTGTGTAGAAGTAAATAGGGTTCTCCCAAATAATCATCCTCTAATCAAAATAAATGGCAACAGTGGTGCAAAAGTCAAGGATTCAAAAGTCAAGCCAGCACTGTAGGGGAGAGGACCATGATGGAAAAAAAATAAAGGACCCTCAAAGACCTGACCAAAGTCCACTGAATATGAAACTGCTCTCTTTAGTTTTCAAGAAAGTAAGGAAATGGACAAGGATTAATTTGATTAATATTAATTAAGGGAAAGGACAGACTTTGGGCCACTTGTTCTTCTACCTTCCACATTGAAAGCGAGAGCAACAGGAACAAATAAATGGCAAATAAATCTAATGTCTCATGTTAGTTGGAGGAGTCACACCATCTGTGTCTGCTGGGAGCTCTGTGCTTTTTCCCAGACAGGCTGGCTGGGGGAGGCAAGCATGGGAGCACAAGGACAGATGTGAGGAGCTCCTTCTTTGGGTAATATACTTCTGCAACCAATTTTGTTAGAAATTTCTGCAGGGAGGAATAGTCTTCTGGGAATATTTTTCATTCTGTGGCTTGCAGCTTCCTGAGGGAGGGAGAGGTAGTGCATACTTATCAGCCAGCAGCACCGTCTCTGAATGAGGGAAAAGCAGAGAGATGCCGCAGTGAAATGGTCTTCAGATGCATCCTACTGGAGCTTCCCCAAGCACTGGAGTAGGATCTTTGATGGGTCTCCAGGATCTCTTCTCCTAGAAAACCAAACTCCTTATTTTTCTGCATGATTATTACAAGAGAAGAGCCAATTTGCTGATTTGAACTTAATTCAGTCAGATCTGGTTTGAAAAAAAACTCCATTGCCAGGGTTTTCATGGAAGAACTGAGCCAGGTATACAAACTACCTGAGAGTTTGACTTAGCTTATTCAAAAAAGGGGTTGTAAGTTTCCTTTAGGTGGTAAATGCAAAGAGTGGGGAGGAAGAAGGTGTGGGTTGAAAAATTAGTTACTAAACATTAAATAGACTCACTGCCTGGAAGGGCTGAAATTGCTGCTGGGTGCCCAGAAAGCCCTAAAGCTTGCTGTCTGGCAATCTTGTGGCTGAGCATTTGCATCTTTTCTGGGAAGAACTTGCAGACAGCATGAACTGTACGTGTGCACTCAGTTGCCACGGAGCATACTGTATGTGTGTGTGTCAGCCTGGTGAGCCAAAGCTCAAGGCTGTGGAAATAATTCCTTCTTGTGTGGGAAAGAGATGATCCACTTACCCTCTGGCTGACAGCGGTCTTTGTGCCGTGTACCTCTTGGCCCATACAAGACCTTTGGTTCCCTCACAGCAGAATGGGAATACATCTCATGGGAATACATCCAGTTTCAGTGTGACTGTGCTGGTTAATAAGAATAAGAAACTATGGCATGTCTGTGCCTGGGAAAAAGGCTCAGGTCTCAAATCAGGCTGGTGGAGCTTGTTCAGATTTGAGAGCTGTTCAAGAAAAGGAAGCTCGAACTCAAACCCAGGAGTAAGGGATCTGCTATTTTTGCTCTGGAAGTACCAGTGAAATGGAAGATAATAAGGGGCTGTAGTGCCACAACTGAATTAAGAACAGCTGGGAGAAGTCTGAAGGCAAACACAGCATCTCTGTCTTTACCTTGACTGAGAATAAAAGACTATTGCTAATAGTTATTACGTTTTACATCTTACATTACTATTGCACTGTGTTAGTACTTTTTTGGCAGGCACATATCCCTGTGGACCTGTATAAATATTTTAACTCCTGGCCAATTTTACAGAGACCTTCTACCTCATCCAGAAGCTCTTGATGAGCAGAAGGAAGGTGTAGAGAACTGTTGCCTCTCTCCTTACAAGTAACAGCCTGATCCCCATCTCCAGTGATTTCAGCAGAAACTGGATTAGGCCTGGATTTCATTATCATAGTCAGGATTCCACAGTTTTTCAAATTATTTTGATAATTGCTCTCCCTCCTCTTTTTTTCCTGGGTACCATTTTTGCTCACTTATTTGGAGTTATACTACTCACCACCACACACTCACCCTTTCAAATCCTTCTCAGTTTGCTTTGATTCTGTGCAACACTCTACTCTTGCACCTTGCTCTCTACTCTTGCATTAAACTCATGATGCTATTGTTAGTCATGATACATGCTACTAATAACATGGAGAATTTAAATGTGAAAGTTTAGTTAATAACAAAAGAAATATAAAGAAATATTCAAACTCAGGGGTATTTGAATCTGTCCACACATATTCAGCTCTGTCATCTATGATTTTCAAAGCAGTAAACAACTATCAATATCAAGACAGTGTGGAAATCTGATTTATCTCCTGTTATCAGATTAATCTCTTCATTGTGTCTTTCAATCTTTTTTAAATTTCTGCCATCCATAGGCACCAGATGTCAATGAGGTGCCTATGGATGGCAGACAAAACAACCTAGGATTGTTCTGCCATGTGCTCATCCCTGTTCAAACAGATACTAAATTCCTGGTAACAATTAAAAAAAAACTCTCCTAAATTAAACCATGCATTTAAAAACTATTTACTTTGCTGTTTTAAACTCTTAGTCTGAGCATAGTCATGCAGTTAAAAAAAACTTCAGGAAACTTTTTTCCTTTAACTAGTTTATCTCCTTTCTCCATTGTCAATGAAAATGGGTGAGTTCACGGACTGCTCTTCCTTTTTTGTGGCTGTCAGCTCCTCCCGCTCATATTGATGCAAATGTGATTCTGATTTCATTGTGACTGCCCCACGAGAGTGTCAAAACACAAAAAAAACCCAATTTCAGTAATGCAAAATCAGGTCAGGTGTTCCCTTGATTTGGCGAAGTCAGAGATGTGGCTGTAAGGATTTGAAAAGTGCATTTGGCCTCCATCTCTAGGGCAGGCAGTGCCCAGATGCAGCTTCTAGCAGAGGCTGTGATATTCCCCTTCCATAGAGCATTGCAGGAGGGAAGGAAGCAGAGGAAAAAAGTGTTAAAAAGGTAAATATTGACTCAAAGAAAGGAGACATAAAGGAGAATGTGGGAGAACTGTAAATGAGCCAGAGAGGATGGAGAAAAATTCTTCAGCAACTGTAATTAGGTTAGATTTCAGAAGTAATTGCAGTGTTCCGGCATCAGCAGATACTGTAGGCAATGTTTGCCCTCAGCTCTGTTTGCTGAGAAGGCGGTGAGTTGTTTCAGCCTGCAGGGCCTGATCCTGATGTGGTGGCACCGATTGCACACAGACATGAGCCCAGTGAGGCAGCCAGTGTCCTCCCTCTACATACCACTGGGAGCAGCGAGAAGGTTTGCAGGGAATGGAAGTGGTGAGTGCAGAGAAAAACACAGTGGTGTGTGTGTGGCTGCAAACACACAGCCTAGGTGAAGAATATGTGTTTAACTGAGCTGCTGGTGCAAAATTTTGTTAGCAATTTAATACTGAATAAAAGGTGTTACATTGTCGCCAGTGTCTGGCTGATGCTGCCACCGCTGCAGAGGTCATGGTGAGGCTGGGCTAGTGCCTACCTCCGCATCACAGGTTGGAGCAGTAAGTGGGATGCAGAAACTGCATTGCCCTCCAGTTCCTTTCAGATACAATTCTCCTGTGTAAAACCAGATTATACAGGCTTTCTGCAGGGAGAATAGATTTCACCTTTAAGTCTTCTGCAGACATTTTACATTAGCAGTTCATGCACCATCAGAAAATCAATTACCATTGGTATTACATGTAGATGAACAGTGCAGAGTAACGGAGAATTCCTTTTACACAATGCTTTTAATAAAATGCTAAATAGAGCAAAATATTTTCCGATGGGCTATTTATAGGATCTGTGTAGGAAGTATATCTCCAAGGGGAAGTTTGCACCTTTCTGATTTGGATGAGGAGTGAGTCACAGCATTCTTAATGCTAACATTGGTCAAGAATATATTTCTGCCAGGCTGGACTGTAGACGTGAGCAGTCCATCATCTGTAGTGCAACGGCTGTCACTTCACGTGGAGAAACACTTCTTCTTTTAAAAACAAGAGTTTCACATGCTGTGTTGTTGTAGTGCCAGTTGTTGCAAGACCCTAAAATAACTGAATTACTGCTTCTTTCTTGACACTCTTATCATCTTTTCCTGTTCTTGATGCCAGCACAGTTTGCCGATTAGATTTGCTGCGTGTATTTCAGTAAATCATTTACTTCAGCACCTCTTTACAAACAGATATATCTCCAGTAGCAGTCCTGCTCCTACCTGAGTTTGGGTATGTATCTGGGGCAAAGAAAGGGACTCAAGTGGTTTTACCAGGAAGCAATTATGAAAATAAGAACAGAAATTCAGGCCCAGACCAAAGTATGCTGCCTCTAACTGTGGCCAGAAAGAGAAGTCTGAGGAAGTGAATAAGAATAGCGCAAGCATGCACTTCCCTGGAGTACTTTCTCAGCCGTCAATTGTTTATGCTCAGGAGCTTCCCATATGCCCATGTAACAATCATAGGCAACATCTTCCTGCAGGGAACCCCACATCTTAACTATGCACTTTATGAAGAGCCATCTGATTTTGCTCAATTTGAACCTGCTGGCGTTATTTGGTACCTTTTTGTTCTTGGGTTGGAAGAGAAGGAGAACAATTAGTCTCTCTTCACCATCTTTATGCTTTTTTGTGGTTTTATAGACATATGTCATATTCCCTCTCGGTCATCACTCTTCCAGTATGGAAATTGCTCCATTTTTTTGATCATCCTTATGATTCTTCTCTGAATGTTTTCCACTATATTTCCTTTAAGGTGAGGACCAGGACTGCATGTAGTGTTCAACAGGCAATCCAAGTGCACACACACTAAATCTGTGCAGGTGCATGATGGTCTTCTTGCTTTTCCTTCCCTAATATTTGCTAGCACAGGGCTATGGCTCTTGTTTCTTTAAGGCCTTCTGAGATGCATAGTACACTTCAGTTACATGAGCTCAAGAACAGTTCTTTCCACTTACCTTTTGTTTTTTAAATAGCCTGGCTGAATCCAAAATAATAGAAATTTGTCTTAATTTATCTACATATTTCACTCTATTGAAAGAAAAGAATGAATATTGCTAGAATATTGCTAAAGAGAAAATGTATTCTTATTCATTGTAACTTCCAAGATTTCTGAACGGGCTATATTTAAGTATGTATGCCAAAGCAGCCATGCTGGGAGGGGAAGGGGGATCAATCACAGAAAGCTTGAACAGAAAAAGGAAATGTTTCAAAATGTTCTAAACTTGTGAAAATAAAGTATGACAGGATAGAATAGAATAATAAAAAGAAATCCTTTGACAATTTCCTTGCAATAGAATGTACTCCCTTCTTTTAAATGTTTTTGTTAGAGCTAAAACTGATGAAACCATGAGAACAACTAAAATAGATGAATCCTTCTGCCAGTTGCTATTGCAATCTATTACTTGCAGGAAGGAAGCCTGTTTGTTTAAAAATATCCTCCCTGCCCTTAAAGATGCAGTGAGATGTTTGCATTACTTGAAATTAGTTGTAAATATCACAATTACCCAGTTCCTTTTTCATTTTGCAATCCTTGCTAGGTGTATTATTATAAGTTTCACAAATTTAATCTTATCTGTGCTGCTACTACTAAGTTGGACTGATATGGCACTATAGAAAACCAGCAGAGGTGACCTAAACTCCAGTCCAACGTTTCCTACTTCCAGGGTAACCAATACCTATTTCACGCTTGGTTCCACCAAGCAAACCACAACCCAGATTCCCCAGCTGATACCCACCCTCAGGTTTTCCACCCTTTCCTCCTGCAGCACTGGCCTGTACTCACTGCCACCACCCTGGGATTAGTTTGACAACCTCAAGCCAAGTGACGTGGGGTACCAATATTGAACTCGTGCCTTAAAATGCCTTCCCAAAGTTGTGCCTAAGTATCTGCAGCTGCTTTATGAGGGTGAGTGAAACGGCCTGAAAGCTTCATTTCAATTAAAATAAGCTCTGCTCCAGGTCTTCTTGCAATAATCAGCAGTGGCATTCAGCTTTCAAAAGCTAGTCTTAATGCTTTATTGGTATGAGTGTGCTGGCCTGTTCACTACTTCTGAGAAGCACAAACAGCTCTGGTCTGCATCACAAAAACAGAACTTCATATTTATGAAATCTTTGATCTGAAAATTTACTACCCTTACCACTTCAGCTTGGCTTATATACTTGGAGCTCTTCCATGGAGATACAGACATTTCTTTGGGGCATGATGAGCTTTTGACTTTTGCCTTTCTTTGATTATTTTTTTAGATAGAGAGCAAAGATCTTTTCTGTGAGCACGCCTGCCCCAGGCAGCCACTATTCACAGTGGAAGCTGAGTAACATTTTGCTATTCAAACAGAAATCTGAGTGTGTTGTACAATTGCAACAATACAAGACCGACATGGCAAGATGGCATGGAGCCATTCATTCCTGCCTCGTAAAGAAGGAAGCTTTTGGAAAGGCAGGTAGAGAGAAGGGTATTGGCAGTCTATTAGCAAGGCATGAAGCAAGGGTGAAGAGGCCATTGAAGAACATGTGGGGCGTTGAGAAAAGGAGAGAGCAAGAAGATGGGATGAGATGCACAGAAGTCTGGTGGGAGGTATGGACTAAGACTTGCAGGGATTAAGTGTGACCTGGTGATGTAAGCACTTTGCTGGGGCCCTGGATACTTCAGCGTAAGTCTGAAGTTCCGTGAGCTGCTTTATTGCCACTGGAAAGTCACTTCACCTCCCCACCTCTCAGATTTCCTCCCCATCTCTTCCTGCTCATCAGATCAGCATCAACAAAGCATTGTCAAGAGAGGGGGAAAAGAAAGATAAATTGTTCTATAACTGAATGATGACATCATGGGACCTGAGTCAAAAGATTATATGATTCTGTGTGGTTTAGGGGAAAGAGATGAGGCAACTTTAGCTCCCTTCAGAAGATCTGACATTGTTATATTCTAAGCTCTAAATGCAGAGACATGATCCTGGGGATGAGGTACAGAACATGCAGCACACAGCCAGCATGACAAAATCATTGCCAGGTAGAGATAAACATAGCACAGCCAAATTACATAAACCCCTCTCTCTTGGTCTTTAGCTGCTAAAGAAGGATGGGGCATTGAGAAACTCCTCCTGTTTGATGGGGCAGAGCACGATCAGCTAAACTGATCCTTTAATAATACTGAGGGAGAAACACATGCTGGTGCTGCTTTGTGTTTATTTTTGTTTTAATAATCAAAATCAGCTATGTCCTCGTGGATGTATTCGAGATTGTTTTCAATTCTCACGTATGTGACGATGCTCCTTATCTTGCTCTGGTGGATTAGTTTGTTTACATGAGCTTGGCACAGCGAGGAAGCACTGCAGTCTGAGCCTTGGATCCTGACCACATTCTCTATTGAAATGGTACCACACACTAGCACTCCAGTCCTGGGTGCTGCACCCATGCCCCCTCAGAGCCACATGTCAATGCCAGGACTCAAGATTTAATCCGTGTTAGAGACTTTCAGACAATGACTCCAGTACATCTGGAAATTGCAAGCTGTTTATGTAAACATAACCACAGTGTATCTCTTTTCAGAGAGGCAGTGTGCAGGATTTAAAAAATCTTCTAAAGTCAGAAAAAAAGCTAATGTGCAACCTCAGGAACTCACTTGTTTGTAAACAGCTAGTCAGGCTTCCTGATGCCAAAGAACAGTCCCTCTCTGTACCAAGAAGGGAGCTCCCAGCTGATGCCATGAAGGAAATACAGCAAACTGTATACATCTGAAAGCACTGAGCTCTTCTGAAGCAATCGCTCTTTTCACAGAAGGAAGAGCTGTGGACTGGTGTAGGGGAAATCTGGGACACCTATACATACCAGATCCATCCAGCATAGACTAATTACTTATACCACTATAGACTTTAGCTGAAACCATGCATGAGTTCAGCTCCCCATTCAAAGAATCCAAATTGCGTCTACCTGTCTACCTAAGCCTCTCCAATAGCCACTGGAGATCTAAGGCCTACTCCTAATGGAGCCAGGATAGTTCAGCTAAGCAAGTGATGGAGTTTACCATCTAACAATACAAATTTTTTCTCTTAACTCCATTCCCTGTTGACTAAACTTCCATTGACTCTAGTGGAAGCTTAGACATGTAGCTCACATAGAGATATCTGTATTGCATTCAACTAAATTTAGGCATCCCTATCAGCAGCTAAATCCCCCTCTATAAGGCTTATTAGGTCAGACTCGTCTGGGCAGGTGAGTGGCCTCCTGTTCTGCATGCATTACCTCAGTGCAGAACTTCTCATATTGTCAAGACTGAACATTGAAGTGACAGGTCTGAAAACAGAATAAATTACTTCAGAATATGCTTTATATAGATGAAATGCATTTGAACTTTCAGATTCCTGAGAACTGAAATTAAATGTCTGGAAGAACACCTGAATGCACCATCCAAAGAATATGATCCTGAAATTGCAGTCGTTAAAATAACGGGGCTGATTGCCACCAACACAATCACCAGGGAGGCTGAACTAGATCAAAGTTAAGGTCCATTCAACCTCACACAGTTTTCAATGCAGATGATCAGGAGACAGTCCAAAAAAGAGTGATCCTTCCCTGTCTGTGCCATTACAACTTAAGCAATCAACAACCACTTGGGTACTTTGTATGCTGAAGAATGCATCCAGACAACTTTGTGTAGTGCCCCTGTGGGCTTTCTCCTCCATGAAGTAATTCAAACCCTTTTGGAATATGTTCCTGTCTTGGAACCCCTCAGTATGCACTTCTTCAGGATGAGAAATTCAGGACCTACTGCTGTGGCACTAAGCTCCATAATTTAAATATGCTCTGTGCAAAATCCTTTGCATTCCCTTAATTTTCTTCCGATGTGTTTCTCAGAGGTGCTGCCTTTTTTTAGCATCAGGTGAAATAGTGAACTGCCTTTCCCCACTCACCTTCTCCATCACTTTTCAGATTTTATAGATGTCTACTGTAGTCTGTCTCTGCCAGAACAAATGTTGTTTATAACAGCTGCAAATATTTGAAAAGATACCAGTTTATATGATAATCAACTCTAGCAACCTAAGCAAGAGCTCACTGTAGAAAGACACCTCTAATGAATATAAAATATCTAGGGAAAAAATAATCACTTTCAGAGATTTAATACTGGATTTTGTCCCAATAAAGTCCTTTGTTTTGGTCAGACATTTTTAGTACACGAGTTGGTTCCTGTGAAACAAGACGGAGGTTGACTGGAGTCTCTTTCTCCACTTGTTTTAGTTCTCACAGGAGATTCAAGGTATGAAATCCTTACCTATTCACAAAACTCCCTCAAAGCTGAATGCATTACTAGTGGTACCTTTAGCTCGCAATTCTAGGGAATGAAGAAAAGAGAAATACTTGTAAATACATATTGCAAACCACTAGTTTAGATAAAGCTTGTATGTAATTCACATTAACTTAAAACTTTAACAAGTTTCAGTCACCACAGGATGTTATGTTTAATAGCAAGTTTTAATACAGCCATAATAAAATGCAGAACCCTAATCATCATTAACTCGCAGTTCTGAACAGAAGGTGTACATGTCTTGGTTCATATGCTGAGGAAGGTCTACTTATGTGAGGTCATTTTGGTAGATAAATGTGCTATTCAGTTATAAGATAAGGAGAAGATACTATTTCCATTGTTTTATTATGCACACATTACTTAATGCAAACTGGGAAAACTAACTAGACAAATTTCAGTTGAATTTTGCTGTAAATACTTCCAATGCGTTTAATAGATCTACTGAGCAGTACTTGCAAGAGATAATTTCAGCAGTTAACAGGAATATGGACTGAAAAATTGAGTGCATATTAATGAGAGGAAGATTGGAAGCTGATAGATGAGCCTGAGAAATTAGTACCAATAAATGCAGCATAAATTACAGACAGCTCAATCTCTTGTAGAACACAGATTTTTCATCATCTCTGAAGAGAAACTCTAGATCTCAAATTCTGTATGCTGGCATAAAAGCCCTGTTTATCCTATATGGCTCCTGTCTCTGTGTGTATGTCAAATCTATCACTGAATCACGGCTTTTCACTGAACCTATTCTTTTGGGACATGGTATATTATATGATAAATTTTGAGTGAGGTGGGAAATGAGCCATTTAAAAGAAATTAGCTTGCTCAAGCACCTGCCCTTCTTACAGTTTTTCAAAGCATGCCCTGGTCTGGAAAAAGCTCCTGGTTCAATGGTGTCTCACATACACAGTTAAATTAAAATACTTAATTGTGCAGAGCATTACTCAGTGCTGATCTCCTGGGGAAACAGGAACTTTATGAATGATGTCTGCTTCCCACTGTGAGGAGTAAAATTACACTGTTTAAAGAATATATGTGTTAAGCACCTAAGGCTGTTTAGAGAAGTCTGAGATCCCATAATAGACTATTATGGTATTGTGAAAAAGAGTTTTGTGAAGCAAGGTCTTTAGTTTGGAAGCTAAAAGGAATAAATTGTGAAATAAAATGGGACAAAAGAATTTTTTTATTTGCTGATAAGCAATTTGCTAATTAAGAAGAAGAAAGTAGTTTTGTTGAGCTATGCTGATGAAAAAAACCTGGAAATAAGAGTCTAGCTGTGTTTTGGAGGGGAAAATGAAAGCACATTTGCAAATGTACCATGTGCATCTCAAAAGCTTGCTGATGAGTGTCAGCCCATGAGCACTCCAACCCAAGTGAAGTGTGCTACCAAGTGCCAGAGGCTACCAAGTGTGATACTGAGAGCAAACCCATGGTCTGCGAGCACGGGAATACGGATTTCCTGATTAGATTAGGATGCGAGTACTTTGGCTCAAGCAGGTGATCAAAGCACACCTGCACACCACTTTACAGGCAAAGGGGCTCTGCCTGCTCTGGGAGAACCTTGACTGGAGCCAGCAGGCAGCTCTAGTTGGAAAGGCAGGGAGTCACTCTTGCAGAGCCCTGAGCCAAGGCATGGGTGCCTCCCTCCTGTCCCCAGCGGTGGGGGGTCTGGTGTGCCTGCTATCAGAGGACAGAGGAGCACAAGTACTTTACCCAGACCTGGCTTGTCATGGCTCTGTTTCCTTCCTGGGAAACAGCCTAGCGCACAGGTACCTGCCCAGGAAATAACCTGCTTTTGAGCCACAGCAAGACAAGGATAGAAAACAGTAAATGCAAGAGAGGTTTCAGAATCATGCTGGTCTTTAGTTTTGCTCTATCTTTAGTTCATAGACCTGCCAGGCTGCAGTCCTGATCGTGCTTATTGCATATTGCAGATCTGATTCTTTCCTAGGTCTGTCCTTGAACAGAACACTGCTGATGGCAGCATCATTGACATTTCCAGTGACAGCCATGCATGTGCCTGCCATAAAGCCTTGGGACAATCCAAACTTGGCCATTTGAAAATGTTGGGGTTTTTTTACTGGAGAAAGAGAGGAAAAGGTTTTCACCGATTTGTTTTGAATGTCCAAGTGACACTACTGGGAACAAGGTGGTGTCTCAAGAAAAAAGAAATCAGAAAACCCACATTTATAATCCCACTTCAAGTCTGCTTTGAACACTGTCCAGGGCAATGTCTCTATCAACAGGGATCAAGCAAGACAACTGTGCAAACACACCTGTGTTTTATATTAATTCCCATTTTTACCTGCAAGTCAGGAAAAGTGAAAAAATACTAATTAAACCCCCCCCCCCCGGTTGTGTAAACATTGTCTGTAAATATTTTATCAGTTTATTTTCTTTTTACTTGTGGAACATGATTAGAAGAAGTAAGGGCAGTAGAAGAAGGGGGAGAGAGTGGGGGAATGTACCTGCAGTTTTCAAAAAAGTATCAAGAATTTTTCCATAAGGCAGTTTTAAGCTCTAAGTGCCTTGGCAAATCTGTAATGTGATTTTCCAAGTGGTGTGCAAAATGTCATCCAAGTTTAAATCTGTAATATTGCTTTAATCTCCAGAAATTAAACAATAATGTTTGTCTTTACTGTGTTTGATCCAATCCTGCACTCCTTTCCAGAATAAGTTCCTGGTGATTTTAGTGATCTGGGCCCAGTAATGCACATTTGACTTATCAGTTTATTTACAGCTTGGATCTGTCATTGCCATTAGGTATCTAGGATACACATTTCACACACATACAGCACATAGAGAACATGTACTTGTAGATATACTTTCATTGAATATGATAATGTAACGATCGTTATCCTACCTAAAGAAATGCATTTGAATTGCATACGTCTCAAGCTACCCTCCAAACACCAGATAAATACCTTCCAAAAATAGCATCACTCATTTTTCACAGCAGGTGTCATTCATCAGGTATGAGGCTGCATCTAAACGTGTTAGTAATAATAATTCAGTTTGGTATGTGACTCCAGCTCATTACCAGCAGCCTCAGGCACTGGAGGCTAGTGAAGTCACTAGAGCAGCGCAGAAATACTTAATCCTATAGCAAATATTTAGTCCTATGACATGAATATTACACAAATATTGATCCTGTAATTTAAAGAGACTCAGAAGAACCTGGCTTTTCTCTTTCAGCTGTCTGATGTGTCTTGCTGTTTGTTCACCTCTGTGGTCCTGTTTGCAAAGCTGGACCAGCTCCAGGCTGCCCACCTTACCTGATCCGGAAGAGGGTGATGGGCACAGGAAAGGGCGAGAGGAGGGACCAGATCCTACCCCTCCACAGGAGGACCGATGGCTGGGACTGCACCTCTCCCTGTGAAGAAAGGATATTGCAAGAGTGGGATGGTCTTCTCTTCCATGCTTCTTCTCTCCCTCCTGTGGGATCTGCTCCCAGGTGGCAGCCCCAAAGTGAGTTTTTTGAGGTGGGGATGGTGCCCTGTCGCTGCCTGTCATGCCTTGGGCACCTTGCTGCATTGCCATGGAACGCGTGGCAGTGCCATGGTTGCCGTCACCCCGAGAACACGGCGCTTGCTGTCCCTCAGTTGCTGTGCCACCATGGTGGCAGAGGATCCTTGCCAAAAGCCATTTTTGGCATCCCCTCTGCTACATGGGCATTGCCACCACAACCAGCAGAACAGCCAATGAGCAATGCCACTGTGCGAAGGCTAATTAGGAGTGTGCAGGGAATCTTGCTGCTTGCTTCTGCTTAATTTGTAATATTCACACTCGGCCTGACAGAAAGCCACGGAGGGGACAGGAGCATCTCCAGTGGCCTTTAATGGGTTGTTTGCCCTGGGACACTGATAATGATAGCCCCTTTTGCGCAGGCAGTGAAAGGGCTCTCCTCAGGCCCCACCAGACACCAGAGCCTGTTGACCTTAATTAAATTTCATGGCACACTTGGCTCGGTCCTGCAGCAATTGCTCAGCCTTTACTTATATGCTTTGGCTCAAAGGGAATGCCCTCCTAGGCAGCAGTTCACAGGGAGCCCAGGATATGATGAGACCCTTCTACAGTGCCTTGTACCTCTTTTCAGAGCAATATGCTAAAGATTAATTTTTTTAGCAGCATAACAGTGATAAGCAATTGCTTTTCTATTTATTACTACTCACTATTGTTACAAAAGTGTTTCCAAACCTGGCTTACGTCCGGTGTGTTTGTGGTGCTGCACAACACAAACAGCAGGAGCCTGTATCTTTATCCCAGGATGTTGCCACTCAGACACCTGCTGGTTTTAGTTTGAAATTTCAGTTACAGACACAAGGCAAACTGAGGTATCCTCAGGTGACAAGAAAGGCAGGGCAGTCACCTATCTCCAGGCATGGACAGTCACCTGTAGGTGGTACATGAAGAAGGGGCCTGACCCCATCCTGGTCTCTCCCCCTAGGGATGCAGGGCAGCTTTGCTGCTTGCCTGTGCTGAGGGGAAGGAAGGCTGTCCTTTGCACCAAAAGTCACAGAGCAAGTGGTGGAATTACTGTCCCTGCTGTGTCCCACCACCTGAATTCTCCAGCTGGGAAGCATGGAGGAGAGGGCCAGGGCTGGATCCCTGTCTGGCAGGTGGAAAGAGACAGCTACAGAGGCTATACAGCAATCCCAAAGAAGCCTTTGCCCTCACTCATGCTTACAGACCACAGACCTAGAGAAAAAACTTTCTCAATAAGTCATAAAGCTTTATCCTCCCCCAGCATCCCAGGAAATACAAACAAGATCACACCAGCTCTCCTGACATTCATTTTCTTGGATCTTCTGGAAACAGAGATAAATTCCCCAACAACCCTTGGGGAGTCAGAAAAGGAGTACTCAGGCTTTGATCATTTCCTTGAGGGGAAAAAACGTAGAGAAATTGGCAAAAAATTGTGTGCAATGCTGAAGGGACAAGACAAGGGTGAGAAGAGGAAGAGGCATTGTTCTGTGAGGGCAGAACAAGGAAAGGTGAAGAGTGGAGGGGATGGAAAGCAGAGAACAAAGAGGAGAAGCCCTGTACATTTGAAAGAGCAGGTAAATGAGGGAGCGAGCTGAGATGGGAAAGAGAAGAGGAGCACTAACTTAAGAGAGACATGTAACAAAGGGAAGAAAAAGAAAGTCTTAGCAATGTATTAAATAGGAAAAAAGTAGGGAATGAGGAGCTAAAGAAAGACACAATCAGAAAGAGAAGACTTCCTTGTTGAGAAAGAGAGGTGAGAGCAGGCTGATTCTAAGGGGGGGGAAGTACTGAAATCTGAAGAAATACATTACAAGCTAGACACACAAAAGCAGAGGCATAAACTGTAATAGAGAGCAAAAGAAAATGAAGTGAAAAAAGGAAGCAGGTGGGACAAAAGAAAACAGTGCATGTAACATAGTTTTAAAATTTTAAACATAGAAGTTGGATTAAAAAAATATTGCTGAGCTCATTTCTCTCTTTAGAACTGTACATTATGAAGTGAAACATATGTGCAGTCTGGCATTGCTGTTCAAATCCACTTTTAATGGGTACAGACAATAAAGCTGGTGACCATTTGAGAGCAAATGCCATTACAAATGATGACCTGTAATCCACTGTATACTCTTACCCTCTGCTTACACAAACAGACCTGGATGCTTGAAATAAAAAGATACTTTTATTTTTGTTCCTTTCATGTGGAGACCATTGGTCTCCTGGCCAAACTTCACTTCCCAAATGACAAATGGTTAAAACACTGAGCTGCAGGGTCTGTCTATAAAGAAAACAGTTTTATTTCATATCTCCACTATTAGGAGATGTAGTAGTCTATTCTGTTTACTACCAGTGAATGGCATGTGGAGAATTACTGGACAATTTGGCGGAGGGTAGTTTCTTTTTCAAGTGATAAGGTGTGATGGAAGAGCTGCTTTTTCCCTGCACGGCCTCCAGCCAGCTGCCTGGAAGGCTCCTTGCTCCTCCTTTGCACGCACAGGACCAGAATTGTACACTGTGCTGTGCAGGGAAAGGAACAAGCCAAGCACTTGAAGCTACCCAAGGCTGTCTCACCTGGCATGATCTGAGCACCATGTGTGCAGAGGGTGGGACTTACACATTTACGAGACATGGGCAAGGGCATGTGATGGTGATAGTCCTGGTGAGCGAAGAATGCAGAGCCTTTCCTCCAGCAGGGAGAGAGTTGCCAACCCCAAAAAGAGAAGCCAAGGCCATAGTCTAAGTGGTGTCCTGCCCTACCCTGCAGAAAATGTCCTTGGAAAACAGTGTGGGATGTCCTTCCTGAGCACTGTGCTGGCCTGTGGGGCTGGAGGCCAGCTGCAAACTCAGCTCTTCATACATGTGCTAACGCAAAGAAAATGTAGTGCAAAATGCAAAATGCCTTTATGCAGGTCCTGTGAATTTTAACCACTCCTCCCAAGCTCACCAAACTGCTGCAGCTCCTTATGCAGTAACCAAATATGATCATATTGCTTGGCAACATTGTCCTTCTAAAATCAACTCTTCTACAGTCGCCTCTGCCCCTGTCCTTTCCTCCTTCTCCCATTCAAAAACATCACCCACGGTCTGGCTCCCCATCTCTCACCAGAACAAAAAGCATGCGACCTCTCCACCCTTTACTGAGCATGCCACAGAGCAGGTCCCAATTAAAAATCTAATTTTAATGTTGCTTTAATCATCACTGGACTTGTGAATTGATGGCAAGAGATTGTAACAAGGATGGACAAAAGACATAGAAACCCACAAGAAAAACTAATGATGAATCATCATTTGAAGGGTGAGTCATGCCTGAGTGCATGCATATGTCAAGCATGAGACTGGCATAGCTTCACTTGATTAACCCAAATCTGCTTTGTTTAAGTCTTCTCTTGCAGCTCTGCTTTTAAGGAAACAGTAACATAAAGCAATTGTTTGTACAGTGATTTTATTTCCTATCTATGGTAATATTTAGTGGATCCCAGCAGAGAAGCCATGGCTGGAAGAGATCCCCAGTCTCACTTCTAGTCCCAAGACAGGGTTACTTCCACTCTAATTATTTTTAATAGAGGTTTGTATGGTTTGCTTTTTAAATTCACTGGAGATGGAGATTCAGACCATCCCCATCCACCATTGTAGACTCAGACCTCTCACAGCCATCACTGGATTTACAAGGAGAGGAGCAGCTATCATTTAACAGGGCAATTTCAGGACTGCACAGAAGGGTGTGAAAGCAACCATCCTGCTTTCAATGGCCCCCTGCTCTCCTGGGACCCCTCCCCAGTGACAGGGGGCTGCACAGCAAGCGATCTGTGCTTCTGCTTGGACGTCCCTGATGGCTGCCTGACCACTGGTGCTGATGTGAGGGATGGGGCAGGGATGCACAGCCACACCAGCAGCAGCACAGGGTGAGGTCAGTGTGGAGTGATGGAGAAGCTGAGCCCCAGGCTACCATCCATCGTGTAGTATCTCCAGCTGCACTTTGACAAACACATTGAACTTACACGAGTCGGAAGTGATGCTCAGTGAGGTGATGGTGGGGCTGCAGCTGCTGCTGGCAGGGTTGCCGAGCGTCCCCAAAGATTATCTGTTCTCTTCAGGCACTGTTCTGCTCCATGCCCCGTGGTGAGGCTGATCTGCTGTTAGCATCCCTGCTATCAGCAGGGCTACCTTGTGGTGGCTGTCAGAGGTGGGCTGAGCACTCGGCTGTGTCCCTGTGCTCGTGTGACACCACAGCTGGGCAGCACAAGCCCATTTACTGTTGCAGAGCTGTGCCATTCAGCTGGCTGCAGGACTGCTGGCATCACCAAAGTTCTGCCAGCATTTGTCTCGAGTGCAACCAAAAAAACCACCCGAACCCTATTATACTTGTTTCTATGTTTTTAGATAGCAGGGGGAAAGATCTGCTTCATGACAGCAGAAACTGTGTGGCAGCCTTCCTTGATAGGCATGCAGAGTTTTCTACCAAATAGAATGTATTCACTTATTATATAGGAAAACACTTGTATATTAACAGTTAAGGATCCTGGGTCATTTTCTGCACTGATGCAGAAGGATTTGGGTTTTGAAACTCATTTAGAAAAGGATCCAGTGCTGGTAGATGCACCAAATTTTGCTAAGCAGCCAGGTGGTCTAGAGAGTTCCTGATTTCTAGGCAAGTGCGGAGCTGCACAAACACAGAGATAATACTGTGTAACTCTTGCAAGCATTTAGCCATTGGCAAACAGCTGCCTACCAATCTCTTTATGAGATTTATTTCTCTCTCATGGTTTTGTCAAGGAAACAGTAGTTGTTGATAACATTCAGAAACACAGAGGTGCTATTTAATACTTGGGATAGTGAACAAGCCAAAAATCCACTGTAGAAAATAAGCTTGTGTGAACATTTGACTTTTCAAATAATTTTAGAGATTATATGTGCCTAGTGTTTATAATTCAAGGAATATTTATTTGCAAGTAACATCAGCCCCAGTATCCCTAGACCTCTAGGCTTTGTGGTTCTCTGATCCCTAACCCTAACCCTAGTGGCAGCTTGGGGCTGTGGCTGAGGTCCCCGGCGTCATGACTGACCCAGATTAGAAATTATGTGTACATAGCAATGTTGGTACAGTGCCGTGCTCCCTTTGGCATGCTTTTTCCAGCCCCAGTGCTCTAGAGCTGTAGGCTGTGTGGTTCTCTGACCCCTAACCCTAACCCTAGTGCCAGCTTGAGTCTGAGGTGCCCAGCATAATGGGTGGCCCAGATAAGAATGGCGTGGAGGCAGCAATGTTGGTGCAGTGCCGTGCTCCCTTTGGTATGACTTTTCCAGCCCCTGTGGAAAACTTTTTGTTTTATCCAAACATCTCTTTCTAGCAGGCATTTTACACAGCATTCATACTGTGGGTTGCAGCAACATCACTCATCTTCCTGCAGGCAAAACTCTGTTTTGTTTTGACAGTCATTCCTGATGCTTTTTCCTTTTGCAAAAAAAGGTGACTTACCCAAGATAAGACTCGGGACAGTCATGAGAAGGAAACAAAACTGGAATGCAGTTTGCCCTGGCAAGGCATTAGTGCTTTTCCTCTTTCCAAGTAGAGCTGGATCATTGCTCTTCAAAGGGTCAAGCTGGGCAGCCAGTGCCAATGTCTCTCTAAAATTGAAGCACCTCATTTTTTTCTCAAAACAAAAGCACTGCCTACAGTCCTGAGCCTGTGGGAAAACCACTCCTGACAGCTGAGCACAGTTGCAGCATGCTGCAGCTCTGGTGCTTGTTGATTCCTTTTGGAAGGGAGAAAGGGGAGACTGGGAAAATTACACTTGAAAATTTATTTCAGTACATCAGAGAAAGCTCCATCCCCCCTCACCTGCACAGTTCCGGCAGATTCACCCTGAGAGAGGCAGCTGAAGGCCACGTACCAGGCGAGATCCGTGCTGCAGCATAACATTTTGCCTTAATTTTGGCTCACTGCCACAAAAGTACCCCTATGAATCCATCCCCACAGGCTCGGCAGGCAGCGCACAGCTTAATGCCATATTAAATTGCCTCTTTCATTCTGCGCAGCGCAGCACAGCAGTATTGGCAGAGAGAAGGAAACGTAAAAGCATATCACATGAGTCAAGGCAGATTCTGTACTGCAAACTTGCTCTCTCCATTAGGGTAGCTTTATAAGGGCTGATTGGTTCCTCTAAGGGGAAAGATGGGATTTGGCACTACAGTGCTCAAGTGCTTTTGCAATAAGAGAAAAAAAACTATTACGGCCAACTCTTATATCAGGGCTAGCACTGAGCTTGCCTTTAAATTACGAAACTGCGTTTTAGGTTTTTGCTTCTTTGCTGCTTATATTTTCCTCTGTAGGGATGCTGTTGCATTTGGGAATTTCCATATGTGTTTGTGAAGTGGACCAACTGGTCAAATCCAATTTTTGCTCAAATTTATAGCTAGCTTTTCACTCCATCAAAAATAACCCAGATTTAATACCAAGAACATTATAGTCCCTCAAATGAATACTTCTTCCTCTGACTCACAAGTAAAGAGCAGTCTTTAGGCACATCCTAAGGACACTAGTGTACATCATCAAACAGCCCCAAACCTGACAGAATGGTGTCAGTTCAACTGAGGGAACAGCCTGCTCTTGCTAAGCTCACAGCAGGGAAAGGAAGGAAATGTGGCAGGTCACTGTTTTCACACCTAGGCAAGGACTTCTGGGGCACTTCAAAACGTGGGTGCGTTCCCTCCGTACTTCCAATTCCTGAGTTAATTTACCCAAACAGGCACCACTGACAATTGCAGACCTGCCCTGGCTCTGCACACCGCCAGCCAGAGCAAACAAGGAGAGGAGGAAGGAGGAATTACCCTGGTGATCCCTTCTGTGATTCCCCAGCAGCTGCAGTCCTCAGCTGACCCCGGCGGGGAGAGACTGTGAGAGTTACACTGGATTACAGATCCCAGCTGCTCTTAACCCGGGGGCAGCCGCGACTGCCTTGGCCAATGGTGCAGCAGAACTGCCTGCATGCCTGGCTTCATTGCACCCAGGCGGTTATTTATACAATCTTCCCAAGTTCCCTTTTTCTTTCTTTTATCCCTGCAAATCCTTGCTATGTAATTGTGTGGCAATAATACCATTGCCACTAATCTTGAGACAGTTTGATTCTTATATTTATAAATTCAAGTGGGTGGCTAGTCCCAGGAAGCCCCACAACTCAGCAGAGCAAGGAGTCTGGATCATAATGGAAGCTGATGGTTCTTTCCTCTTCTCCTTTAGAAGGTCCTTCCTACATCTTTTGGTAGTGACTGGTACAAAATGAGAGGATGCAGTCAGCATATCTGGTCACCAGGATAGTTCCCAGTGGTGGAGAAACTGTCTCAAAGAGCAGCAGTACTGCACTGAAGTGGGTTACCTAACGGTAGCTGGGACCTCATACCTTTCTCAGTTTGGAGCTGCCTGGGAATTCACACCCCTTGTGCTCAATGCATCTTTACTTCATTCAGGGGAAAATGGATGGAAAAAATAGAAAATTTCTCCTTGCCAGTCTTGGAATATTTTTATTTTATATTTGGTCTTCAAGGAAAAAATATTTGTACCACCCACATCACTTCTGTCCTGATAGCTTCTTGTTCTGTATATAGCTTTATTACACTGAGATATACATCACAATCACTTATATCTGTAATTTTTACCCCTCACAGCCCCCCATCATTGCAGCCATACATGCCCAGAGCTGCCCTGTAAGAGCAAGGTAGCACTGGGAGGATCCAGAAACAGGAGATCCCTTCTGCGCTCTCCCTTACTCCTGTCCTAAAGCAGCCCTGGCTGTATTCAATGCACTGGCAACAGTTCAGGGTCTCTATCTGACACTCACACTCATTTTTACTTTTGCAGCATAAGGATGTTCAATGCTCATGGCAGCAGAATTCCTAACCTGCATGTGTTTTTCAGCCATGACAGAGGGTTTTGGGCTGCCTCTGGTGGGAGACTCACACACAAACTCCACAGGCTAGGGGGAACTGGGCAAGAATGCAGAGCCCTCAAAACCAGCAGGGTTTGGTAGAAAATTTGGGTCTGGCCTCTTCCTTCAGCCGAAGTCCCTTGAGGGGGAATATTTTGGCTATTTTTGAGGCAGTCCTAATAAAAATAAGGTTGAGGGGTTTTGGTTTTGTTTTGGTTGGTTGGTTTGTTTGTTTTTTGCTTGTTTACTTGTTTTATTTTTTGCTATTGGAGCATCAAAGTACATTTTACTCTGCCCACATAGAGTCCTTCTAAAAATCTAATGTTTTTATAATACATGGTTGTACTTAGACCTATTACTATTCCATAGGTTTTTTTCAGAGATCTCTGTTGCAAGTTTCATTACCATAGAGCTGAATCTGCTCCATATAAAATGAATGGAAAATATCCATTAAAGCAATTCTGAATTAAATTATTTTCTATAGTTATTGAACATTTTCTTTTTTCAAAGAATCTCTGAATTCCATGAGAGATGATCAGGTCTAGGAATGAGCATTGTTGTGTAACACTCTTGCTTTATTCCAGAGATTTACATAATATGTAAAAAAATAACAAGTGAAGTGTTTTGCACTTCTTTAAGGGCTGCTGTTATCATTCTGCTTGTCTTCTGTGGATGCTACTGACTCTATCTCACACTCATCACCACACCACAAGGTTTCTGGAAAGAACAAGAGAGGCCAAGTTTTCAATAATGAGTTTTGCTTTCCTTTCTTTAAGCAAGGCCTAATCCATACAACATGTGAAACTAAGAATCCAGCTGTTCAGGGCAGCATTTAAGCACATGCTTGTCTTTAGGCTGCAGCTATGAAAGACTTTAGCAAAGTTATGGGGTTTTGCTGAGCCACAGCCTAAATTATCCAGCATACACTTTGCTCCTGTGCTTATCTAAGTCATTCCAAACCTTATTGATTGATCAAAATCTTCATGTGGTAAGTGAGTTTATGTTGCTGAAAAGGCCACATTAGAAGTCACCAAGACCGACATTCTTTAATTCCCGTGAATATGGGCCAGGTCCATGCTCTGGCTGTGGGGAGTGAGGAGGGAGGAGCACTGTAGACCAGGCATGACCTGCTGCCAAGCAGAGGACAGGCTGGCTCTGTGCAAATCACTCCTTCCAAGTGCCATAAAGTCACGGTGCTTATTAGGTCAGAAACCTTGGGCTGGTGGAAACAATTTCTGCCAGTGTACGCTAGAGCAGTCTGACGTGTGAGCACCCTTACGTTATCAGCAGTGGGTAGGAAAAAAATAAGCCACTTTCTCTTCAAAGGCAGTAAAATTCCCTGCAGCCCTGGCTCCTTATGCAACCCCGAAGAACGGACTACAGTTTCACAAATTTGTGAATTAGGTTACCTGATGTCAGAAACAGGAACTCCTACATAATCCCTCATAAATACCCACAGGACAGAAATGAGTCTGCTATTCCAATACTTTCTGTTAAATAAAATCTGGCCCTGCTTTGGTTAATGCACTGGATATTTAAAACTTCTTATTCTTAATCTGTGTTTGTGTGTTAGAGGAGTAGTAGCCAACTCCAGATGACAGGACAGATGGAATTTTACAGAGCATAAAAAAATTGGGTTCTCGATAATAAGTCATATGTTATACTTGCACGTTCTTCTACACAAATAAGATATTTCCTTTAACAATTAGCAAAAATGGAAGAGAATTGGCACCACAGCATTTTGACATAGCTCTAATAAAACTACAGAGCTGAAACCATGGAACTTGCTCATTCTTCCCACAGGACACTACCCAGAAAAACAGATTTAAGGAAGCATGGTATGCTCATCGGGATATACTGCAGCAGAAATTGCTCCTCTTTCTGGGTCAGAAAGGACTCTTTCAGTAAAGAAGGCCACTCTACCTCTTGCTCTGCACAATGGGCTCTGAGACAACTGAGTTGACTCAACTTCCAAATGCAGGCCTCTCCAAAGATGTGCAATAGGAAAAGGAGTGTAAAACTTGAATTCTGTCCATCTTCACCACTTTTTAGCAGCCAGCATTGGACATCACCTTCACCTCATAGCCTTCTAGTTGCTCCCTCTTCCAAATCGGCAGGAGAGGAGGTTATGGGTTCCCAGGGAGCAGGACACATTCCCTCCGCACCTGGAGCTGTGATGTGTGACTTTGTTGAGTTTCAGATCTAGACAACAACTAAAAACCCTTACAAACACTACCTAAAGATTCCAGAAAAGACATTGAAGGCGGGTTTTCAACATCATCCAATGTGGGTCTGGCAGCCATTGAGCTAGCCCTGAAGCCAAACCACACTCCTTCTGTAAATCTGTATCTTCTCTTTTCAAGGAAGTTGTTTCCTTGGTGATCACCATGACCCAGAGATTCCACTCATGTTTGCAACAAGAAAAAGAAAAGAGAAAAAAGCTAATACAGAGAGAAGGGTTTGCTAAAATGGCTTTCATCTTCTTACTAACTCCACTGATTATCCAGAAAGGAAAGTTTTTACCTGCCTACCTTCTGATCAAAGATTTTTTGTGCAATAATGATATGTAATAATAAATACTGGAGAGTGATATTGCAGTCACAGGACATTGCATTATTAAGTGAAGGAGGAGTGGGGTCAGATCCTGAAACTGAAATCTCCTCCACTCTGTCCTCACCTTTGCTAAGACCTTTACTCTGAGACAGCCTCTTCCTTGTGAGCATTTTCAAGAGCAGATGTGGCAGTCCCAGGCCAGCCCGAGGGAGCCTTTACTCTGTGTATTGGCACAACCTCTGGCCCCTGAGCAGCACTCACTGCATGTATAAATCCCAGTGGGTGAAGTCTACAGTCCAGCATGAGTATTTCTGATTGCCTGGAGATAAATCCCCTCTGTTGCTTGACAAAATATATTCATCCACAGAAGCAGAAAACTTTCCGTGGAAACTCTTTCCATAAAATGTCTCAGAGCTCAGCCAAGTGCTACACTGATCACTCTGCTGATGAGCTCAGAGCAAACAGAGCGGGTAAAAGGCTCGCAGCTTTTCAGAGAAGACCTTCAGCATAATGAAGATCTGAGTATGATGCTTTTTCCCGTAAGTCCATAACTAAACAGTGCTGGAGTATATGATTTTCTTACTGTTTCTACTGATATTTAAGGCTTAATCACTTCCTCTGATGGCGCAAGGTTAGGTCATTTCCTCCCTGTTATATTTGTATAAACTAGCAGATTAAAAGTGTTGTCAGGAATATTCCAGAATCTGTGGGTGGGGAATCATCCCCACGCCTATATCCACTAGTCTGAGCTGTAAAGAGGCCAGTTAACAATGAAGTAGATGTCTGGGAAGGAAAGCCAGGGGGCCATGGAGAGGAAACAGCTCCTGGAGTACCCTTGGAGTTCCTTTCCTAAGGCACCTCATGCAATGGCTCCATCCTGTGCCAGCCTTTTATATATTTATTTCTTTTCCTCAAGAACCTTGTAGCACAACTCAGCCCTAAGGACAAGGCTCATAGCTGTGTTTGAAAATAGTCTTTGTTAATAATCTGCATTCAAGAAAGGAATGAGTACATACTATGATATACCCTTCTGTAGGGCTGAATACTGAGTTTCAGGTAGCCAGATGCTAGGCCTCACACAATCGCAACAGATTGCAGTGGGAAAGCATAAAATCTTTCAGAAGAAAAAGGATCTGTAATTTTTCTTGCATTTTTTCCCTTCAGAATGGGCTGGAAAGGATCCTCTCTTTGGCATCTCTTCATTTTAGAATTTTTTTTTTTTTACTACAAAGAAGTATTTTGATTGCGATAATTCACAGGTGAGGACAGAGATCCTTTTCAGCAGCTATGGGTTACCAGGGGTGGATTATTTGTGCTTTTCACCTTATCAAGCAGGTTTTGAGTAATTCTAGTGAATATCTGGTTTTCCAAGGCTTTGACTGACTGCCTTTTCTAACTGAATCTTACTCAGACTTCCTGTCATCTCTGAATATGTCTATTTTGGTGATAAAATGCAAGTGACTATATTTATTTGTAGAAAAAGTAGGTCAGGGTAAAAGTTGTTAGGTGGACATTAGAAGCTGAGCCATTGGAAGAACTTGTTTTCTTTTCCTAGCATTTTTGAGGGTTTTTTTTACACTTCCAAATATTCTCTCCATCTGTAAGCATTTTTAATTTACATTTGCAATATCATTATGAATTTGCTATTCATTTTCTCCTGTTTCTTGGAGAACCATGAACATCTGAGAAGGAATGAGAAATTAAGATGGATCCTGATGGATTCTGAATGACTACTCCCATTGAGAGTGTAGGAAATCTGTGCATTATTGCTTTGTTCATATGTAAAAATGATGGGGGATCATGCTTATGGTAAAGTGAACATCAGAAGTATAAGCACCCCAATAACAGACCACTATGGAAACATCTACCATAAGAAAACTCTCTTTAAATCCACAGCCTAGGCATTTATCTTTGATGGTAAACTTTGAGGGTTTCTGTTTCTTATATAGGAACACTTCCCATTTCACTGCAGATATTTGCATTGTCTGTATGTACTTTAAATCCCTCTTGAAATATGTATGTTTATATTTGCTGCTCTTATTGCATCATCCTGGGGTCCCAGTGCTTGCACCAGTCTGTGGTACTTCACTTCTTGAGATAATGATGAATTTACCAGGGTGTCTCCCCTTTTTCAGATGGAATATACTGGAATTCTTCGGGCTCAACAGCCCTGTCTCTCTGGGAGCACCTCTGTAACTTATGAAAAAAGTTATGGATCAGCTGAACTTTAACAGCATCCTAAACCAGCAGGTAGATAACCTTCTGGGAAAGGAAATGAAATGTGAATTACACTCTGGTCCCTTCTTCCATACCAAACGAAAGAGTGTAAAACTAAAAAAATCATCTCTTGAAACTGTTTATATCACAGGTCTTTGCAGCCTTCAGCAAGCTCTGAAGGAAAATGGCATGTCCTTATACCAGAACTGTCCCTCCCAGAAAAACACCAGGGATGCTTCCCCTACTATATCTGACCTCAGTTGTCCTTTGACTATGCTCCGAAGGCAAACCTATGCTGGAAGACTCCCAAGAGCAGATTGTCTGATCTCTTTGATCTGATTTCCTCCTGAGGAACAAGTTTACTTAGAAAGTGTGAATTTAAAGAAGCCCAGGAGTTTTGTTTTGATGGGAGCCTGGTGACAGATTTCCTCCAGTTTTACTGTTGCTGCTACACATGTCCTCCTAGAAAATTTTAAAAGTTTCATAGAATCACAGAATCATCACAGAATCACAGAATCACTTATATTGGAAAAAACCTCTGAGATCATTGAGTCCAACCTCTGACTGATCACCACCTTGTAAGCTAGACCAGGGCACTAAGTGCTACCTCCAGTCTTTCCTTAAACATCTTCAGGGATGGTGACTGCACCACTTCCCTGGGCATTCCAATGTCTTATCACCCTTTCTGTGAAGAAATTCCTCCTGGTGTCCAGCCTGAACCTTCCATGGTGCAGCTTGAGTCTATGTCCTCTTGTCCTGTCACTGGTTGCCTGAGAGAAGAATTCGACCCTCACCTGGCTACAACCTCCATTCAGACGGTTGTAGAGAGCAATAAGGTCACCTCTGAGCCTCCTTTTCTCCTGCCTAAACAACCCCAGTTCCCTCATCTGGGAAGTCCCTCATCTGGAAGTCCTCACAGGACTTACCCTCTGGACCCTTCACCAGCTCCATTGCCCTTCACTGGACATGCTCCAACCCCTCAGTGATTTTCTTGTAGTGAGCAGCCCAAAACTGGACACAGGATTTGAGGTGCAGCCTTGTTACTGCTGAGTACAGGGGTACAATCACTGCCCTGGCCCTGCTGGCCACACTACTGCTGATACAAATCAGGATGCCATTGGCCTTCTCGGCCACCTGGGCACACATTGGCTGATGTTCAGCTGCTGTGGACCAGCACCCCCAGGTCCTTTTCCTCTGGACAGCTTTCCAGGCACTCTGTCTCCAGCCTGTAGTGCTGCCTGGGGTTGTTGTGACACAAGTGCAGGATCTGGCACTTTGCCTTCCTAAACCTCATACTGCTGGTCTCAGCCCATCTACCTGTCAGCCTATCCATCTATCTCAGCCAGTCCAGACCCCTCTGCAGAACCTTCCTGCCCTCCAGAAGATGGTCATACATTGGTTTGGGTTGGAAGGGACCTTAATGATCATTTAGTTTCAACCTGTTGTCCCTTCTCCATTCCACAGACAGGGCTGCCACCCACTACATCAGCCTCTGGACAGTTTTCCTAACTTCTGTTGGCTAATTGCTGAAGAAGTGAGACTGGCTTTTTTGGTGTTTGGAGCCCAAAAAGACAGTGATTTAATAAGAATAACTGACACCAGGGGTTATGTTTTAACTGACAACAAGTGTTATATTTCACTGTATAGGTTGTTACAATTCTGTTCTCCCCATTCAGTGGGCAGAATGCTGAGAAACGAGTCACTCCATCCAATAGATCTTTTTGGTTAATTCACATTGAATGACAGAGTCCTTCAATCAGCCAACGCTAGTTTGGAAATCAATTACTTGGAAAGCGCTATATAACATCTTGCCTAATGCACTATGTCTCATAGCAGCATCTGCTTACAGCCAGGTTCGAGCACTTTGCACTGTAGTAAATGGGCCACCCCATAAATAAAATTTTAGTGGATGGAAAAGGAATAAAGATGCATGAGCTTTTCTGTAGTACTGAGGGGAATATCAACAGGGCAGTAAAGAATGAAGATATAAATTTATCTGGTACTTCCCTGACACTGATTTGCAGACACATATGCACACAGGAGAATTGTCTCTGTGACCTCTACTTGACAATGATAATACGGTAGTAATTGACTTTTCACTATTGTGTAACTATTAGAACAAAAATGGACATACTTCCAGAAGCAAATTTATCATCAGTCATAGCGCCATCAGAAATTCTTTCAGGTATTTGCTACCTCAATTCAGCTCTGGAGCCTAATTCTTTTTGTAATTAGCAATTACAGTGCATATTGAAAAATAGCACAAAGAGTAGGCAAATTGATGTGAAATGAATCTGTATCATTCACACCAAGTTCCTTGAAACCTACTATTTCTTTTTTTCTTTTTCATAGGATGGACAAGTGAGTCTACTTTAAAGAAAATTACTCCTTGGCAACAGTGACCCAAGAGGTCTGCAAGCCTGCATAGCAAGCAATCTTGACAGCTTGATTATTTGTTATAAGAACAGCTCTGAAACATTTAATCTATAGAGCGTGTTATGATTTCAGCTGAGAAATTTCATCTTCAATATTCCTGAGTACTAAACTAAAGTGAGAGGCGGGCAACTGCAAGTCACTCATTAGTACCCACACTATGGTTTAATCCTCGTTAGAGGAGAATAACAAATGTAAAAGGGTTCATTTTTCCCCTCGCATGGGAAATGCGATTCAAGAGTGTATTTTTTAGCCTGCTCAGAAGCATGCAAAAATAATGTTCATTAGCATTAGGGAAGATACAGATGCTGTGTGAGAAAAGGATATAGCGATGATCATTGATTCTGGCAGAAGACTTCAGGAGCTCTCTTTGAAGTCTGACAACAGGAATCTGTGCCCAGATTTGCCAGGCTTTAATCTGTGACAATTAAATTAGAGGATAATGAAAAAGATGGTGCTGTCTTCATTCTTGCTTGAATTAATGATTTCTGCGTTGTGGGGAATGCTTACCTCTCTGGCTGGTCGTTACAGAACTTCTGTTCCATCAAACTCTGACTGTAATACTGGATTTAAAGGCCTCAAAGCACTTATAATTCTTCTTTCCCGTGACTCCACTGTTACCTCTGCAGACCACCTAGCACACACTTTGTAAAAGCTGCAGGGATTTATATTAGTATAACTAATCCAAGGATGCATGGAAGAGACGCGAGTGCCAGCCATCCTTGCACAGGAAAGAGGACCTTGCCATCCAGGAGGTGCAGCCGGAGAGGGAGGGGGCAGCTTTTGGTGGTGAGGAGGATGTTGGTGGCATGATGTCACCCCTCTCCATCCTTGTACTGCCTTGCTCATTTCTCTGTCACATCGCTACACACTGAGCCTTGCTTCTGCCTAAAGCTACCCACGGCCAGTGCCTGCTCATCTACTGCACGCCTGCACTGCTCCTGCGGCTGAACCGGGCTCACGTGACCTGTTATAAAACCATGTTATTGTCTAGTTTAAAAATGACATAGTTTAAAAATGCCCCAGAGCAGCTCAAATTTTTCCTTCTGGAGAGCTCTTCAAATAAGATTTACAACATTTCCATTTAAAAATCATGCAGTTTAGTAAAAAGAAATTACTATTTTCTTCAGCTACAGCTGGATAACATATTGCCAGAGGTACAAAACTAATAGTAATTTGGAGTTTATTAATATTTGTCCTCAATTTTTTACTTTTAACATTTCATCATGTCCCAAGGCCTCACCTATGCCCCTCAAGCAATATTTACTTATCATTACAGTCAGCATTTAGAATGTATGATGTGACAGTTAATATTTATATAAATGGTACAATAAAGAATATAGTTCATAGTTCCCTGAGTTGATCAAGAAATCCCTGTCTAAAACATTCCTTAAAATTCCTGCAGAGAAGGTGAACGTTCCAGTGGTCAGGCATTTTGTTTCCAAAAAGTCCATTGTACTTAGAAAGTTACAAAGAAAAATCTGCCTATTTTTCATAAATTCTTCTAAGTATGGAAGAAACCAAACATGTTTATTCTTGAATATAGAATGACAAGTTATGTAAACTTGGAAAAGAAAGAGTTGTGTTACCTCAAGATGAATTGCTGCTGGGGGAAGGAGACACACACCATTGCAGCTTTTTAAGCTCCACGTTTGGAAATGCATTAAACTTCATTATGCTTTCAACATATTTTATATGTTTTACTCCAGTTGTACCATCTAGGCAGGCTATATCTGTTGTAACTCAGGCATCTGAAAGTCAGACATCTAAGTTTGACTTAGTCACCCAAACTCCCTTTCATAGTCAGAGGCAAGCACCTGCAGAGGGCACTTCATCTCATCCTCACGCTGGGATCTAGCACGAGGTCAGATCAATTGCCCCAGGGGAGTGAGAGGGTCTCATCAACCATTGTAAGATAAGCCTCAAGTGACCAGCTCCACCTTAGATCCTTCAAACATCTTAAGTTAAGTGTGACAACTGCTTAAACAGAAAGCTCCCCCCAAGACTGTTGATGGCAGAATACTCACACCCGTTTACAGAGCAGAACGTTTCAGGCTGGTTCCTGTAAAAAAGATGAAGTATATGACATGCACCAGATGTATATGAGTGACTTCTCTTGCCAAATTTATTGTATGATATTTGCCTGGGTCTCTGTAAGACTTCAAAGGGACTAACAGATGCCAAACTTCTTGAGGTCTGATTAGTTTCAGCAATGCAGAGCCTTTATGGGGATGCTGCAGATTGACTCTGAAAAGAAAACAAGACTATATTGCTCTGTTCACTGCGTTAATTAATTAAGGCTATCTGGCAAGGTAGGCTGCCTGCCTTTGTATTTTCATCCCAGTTTCAACAAGAAGCCAAGACAAAAATGAGGCAGAGAATTAGCCTGAAAAAGGAATTGTCATGGTGTAGGCAGGCATTTCAACTACACATATTTGTGTACCATAACAGTTCTGAATTTGCTGAAGTTGAATATGGTATGTTATAGTGCTTCCACTGATATTCGCCTTGTGCCCTAACAGAAAATGAGAACTACTGTCTTTGGCAATACGAAAGATAAATGTTTACAACACTTTCCCCCACCTATTTTAATAGAACTATTCAAATATTTAATAAGTTATTCTATTTTCATTCCTATTGTATTTTTCTGTTTTGGACTTGCCTGCCAGCCTTTGTGTTTTTGATTGTCTCTTAGCTGCTTGATAGCATGAGACAGACACCTGAATTCCACCTCGAGAAAAGCCTTTGCTGTTCTCTTCTTAGCTTTGTGTATTCTTGTCACCTTCCCTCAGCACTGGTGGAGCCTAGTGAGAGAATCAAACCCCGCATCACGCAACAGTTGTCCCAGTCTAACACAGAGAAACCATCAGCATCCCAACAAGATTAACTACTGATAGTGTCTGATCTCAGGCAAGAGCCTGGAGTGAGCCACATGCAGTTTCCTGCTCTGGAGGTTGTGTAGCGTGCTCCTGTACAGTGTTACAAATGAAAAGGGCCAGAGAAATGCCAAGTGGCCAGCCAGGGAGGGGGACTCCCCTGAAAACAGACTTGTTCACCAGCCAGTTAAATGCAGGAGCTCCCATCCAACAGAGAGGCATTTCCATATCTAAGAAGGGAAAAAGCCCTGTTACTTTACTTAATAGAGTGATCAGAATACCTTCTGGCAAAGGAAGAAATAGTGTGCACTGCAGGATGACAGATGAAACTTGTCTGGACTCCTCGAAGAGCTCAAAGTGAAGCCTGAACACCAAAGATAATATGATTATGAAAGAGAGCTGAGCTGATCTCAAAGTAGAGGTGATCTGAGGGGAAGATAGGGAAGACAGGCACTGGGGACAGCTCTCTGGTGGGGTTCCCCCAGAGGAGCTGCGCACCCCCAGTGAGATGCCTTGGGCACCTCCCAGAAGATGCACCTGGCAGTGCCATGCACAATGTCTGGAGTCCTGGATGAACTTTTCAGGGATGATGAGTGATGGATGTCTACCCAATGCAGCCCCATAACTTCCTATTTCATTTCATCCATTGCCTATTCTATATACATTTGTAACTGTGTTGCCTGTTTTGGATGCTATGAATAAATGACTGTATTTGCCTTCTATTTTAGCCTGATTTAAGCTGTGTGATTCCAGGTAACAGGATAACAAGTCATTCTTTCCTCAAAGATACAGTGAATCTGTGAACGAGGGCCTGGCTTGGGTGACAGGTCACTCCTGCTATCTTTTTCTCTGCCATCTCAAATGATAAGTGTCCGTGTGTGGTATCGGTTCAAACTGCGGCAACGAACCATGTTGTAATCAATATGATGTTCTGGGATGGAATTTCAGCCTTCCTCTTTTGACTTTTTTATAAACTTAGGAAATTAAAAGCACAGACCACGTTGTATGGAAAGAATGTGTGTAAGGTACTGCATCGAGCAACCAAAACTTAGTATCAAAGACATAGTTAGTTCTGTGCATACACATAACACTGACCAAAGACAAGGTCCTTTCAAATCTCTCTGTTGCCTCAAGATGTCTCCCGTACATTTCATTGGTTTATCACTGGTAGAGACCTTGCAAGACTTCTTTATACCATCTAATAATTCATGCAAAACACAATCCCATTTTGTTGTTGATTCTGGGACAGTTACCTACAAACTTAACACCACATCCTCAGTGGATGTAAGTCATCATAGTCACCATGGAGGTCAACAAAGCAAAAACAGTTTGTGAATTTATCAAAGGAATAATAGGACAATTCCAGTTGGAAGGGACCTCAGGAGGTCTCCAGTCCAGCCTCCTGCCCAAAGCGGGGACAGCTCTGAGGCCAGGCTGCTTGTGGCTTTGTTTAGAAAAAATTCGAACAAGCAGACAACACAGCCTCTTGGAGCAACCAGTTCCACTACCTAGCTGTCCTTATATCCAACCCAAACCTCCCTTTTTTCACCTTATGCCTCTTACTGGTCCACTTGACCTGCCTTTGAATCACAACAACCCCATGCAGTGCTACAGGCCTGGGGAAGAGTAGCTGGAAAAATGTTTGGTGGAAAAGGACTTGGAAGTGCTGGTCAACAGCCAGCAGAAAATGAGCCAGCGTGCGCCCAGGTGGCCAAAAAGGCCAATGGCATCTTAGCCTGTATCAGCAATAGTGTGGCCAGCAGGACCAGGGCAGGGATTGTCCCCCTGTGTCCTCGTTACTCAGCAGTAACGAGGCTGCACCTCAAATCCTGTGTCCAGTTTTGGGCCGCTCACTGCAAGGAAAACATTGCAGTGCTGGATCATGTCCAGAGAGGTGAAATGGAGCTGGTGAAGGGTCTGGAGCACAAGTCCTATGAGGGGCAGCTGAGGTAGCTGGGATTGTTTAGCCTGGAGAAAAGGAGGCTCAGAGGTGACCTTATTGCTCTCTACAACCACCTGAAAGGAGGTTGTCTTTTCCCCCAAGTAACAAGGATAAGAGGAAATAGCCTCAAGTTGCACCAGGGGAAGTTTAGATTGGATATGAGAAAAATATTCTTCACCAGAAGAGTTGTCAAGCATTGAAACAGGCTGCCCAGGAAAGAGGTTGAGTCACCAGCCCTGGAGGTATTTAAAAGACACATAAATGTGGCACTTGGGGACATGGTTATAGTGATCTTGTAAGTGCTATGTTAATGGTTGGACTCAATGATCTTAAGGGTCTTTTACAACCTAAAAAATTTTGTGAGTCTGTGATTGTTTCTCACCCTCCTGCCTTGTGATGCTGTGAAGTGCCAGGTTTTGGCTTCTTCATGGCCCCTCCTAGATGCTGGCCAGCTGTTAGGTCTCCTCAAAGCTGTCTCTCCTGCAGATTGAGCAAGTCCCAATCTCTCCTGCTCCACCTGATGATGCACAGGCATTGCATCTCCCTCTGCTTTCTCACTCAAAAGTGAGAAAAACCACCTCGTGCTCCCCTGGATGTGCGGAACTCAGCCCACCACACATCCCACTGGTGTCAGAAGCTTTTTGAAGGTTGGATCTTGCAGCATTCACTGAGTGAATCTGGTTCCTACACTTGGACTTACAATTGTGTACAGGTCCTAAAAGTTCTGTGTTTTTTAATGATAGCACTGTCTTTGTCTCCCCTTCATTTGAGAGTGAGATAGGCTGTACTATCTCTCTAGATTGTGCTATCTCTCATTTTCAGCTAAGTGCACTGTGCTGTAGTGTCATTTTTCAAACAAAGCCAAAAGACTTGCTCTATCTGAGTGATTTTGATTTCTTACTTTACCCACTCCCATCTTCCTCCTCCCTGCAACAAGATGAAAACATCAATATCTGTTTCGGGCTCCCAAGGTATGACATAATGTCAATGGAATTTGTTTTTAATCTGGGTGACTAACGGTTATCTGACAATCCAAGTAATATTTCTCCACATCCATCTGTCAAACTCCAGCAAATTTACAGGGGGAGACAGTGTCAGATTTAGCAGCCAGGCAAGCCCATTAACACCCTGGGATTGCAACTTCGACTCCCTGCAATACGATTTTCCCCATGCCTGTCCTGTGCTGCCCTTTTCATTTTTTATTTATGTAAAATTATAACTCTTCTGTTTGAAAGTCATCTTCTTTTATTTCTGAGGCTGTTTCCTACAGTGAGTCAGGTCAGGCGAACTATTATTAGGACCATGTTTATTTATAATGGGTAGTTTAGCATTAAGCAACGAGTTGTGACAGGCTGTGCATTTCTGGAGGACGATGGCAGGCTCGGGGTGCCTGCGCAGGCACGATGCCGAAGGCGGAGGGCTCCTGCCACCCCAGCCGGCCTCCAGACACGCTGAGCCGCCAGCGGCTCCCTGCCGTTACGAAATGGAACGTTGAGAGCGAAACGAGGACACGCCGGAGCCAGCGCCGGTGCTGGGGGCCTGGGCAGCGCGCGATTGATGTACCCCTGGCAGTGCCATCCCTGCCTCGCTGCGTGCCCCGGTGAAGGGCAGCTCGCAGGTGGGACTCATGGGACGCAGAACAATGTCCAGAAGCAGGATTCCACTGCCCCAGTTTTTTCCAGGTGTCCCCCTTTTTCACACCCTATGTGCCTTCCCTGACACCACAGGTTTATTGCCCCCTCTCTAAGTGGCTCTGCTGTATTCCATGGAGTTTTCTGCCTCTATAGCAGCACTTTCAAAATAATTGAGCTATTTATTCATTTTTATTCTATTCCGTCTTCCCTGACAGCTTCAGATCCCACAAGCCTGACCAGAGGGCCTGCCAAAGACTGCAGAATGTGGAGGAGACAGGCACATTCCTTCAGTGGTACCCAAACCAGAGCAGCAAAGAGGGCCGAGGACCACGGAGACCCTTCCCTTCAGCGGAAGGTTATGCAGATGATAATTCACCACTTGACTGCCACACAGTGGGGCAGCCCGTGCAAGCTGCCTCAGCTTCCCTTGGAAGAAAATGCTGCTTCTTTTTTGCCATATTTCCTCTGGTCCTGTACCCTGATGGAGAGCTTGTGCTAGCTGAGTAATTCTGTGCAGAAATGTATCAGGTTCAGGCACATTTTTTCCCCCCTGTCCCTCCCATGGACCCGAGTGTCCACCTGCAGCTGGCATGGGGAGGTATCTGATTTAGCACAATGAATTCTGCTGCTGGAGGCCCAGGCAGACACACACTGCTGAATGTGTCCTTAGGAGAGACGGGACCCCCCACACTGGCAGGGGTAGGGTGCAGGTGTTGTGGCCTTGACCTGTGGCCTGTTTCTTGCCAGCAGCAAGCCCACCCAGCACACTTGCAGCTGTGGAGGTTTTCATCTCTCCTCTTAGCTGACTCCAGTACCTCCTTCATTTCCCTGTGAATGTGAGCAGCAGCAACGAATGTGGTACTGGGGATTAGTGAGGGGATAATATCCTCATTTTTTTCCTTTCTCCAGTAAATCTCCACCTGCACTTTTCTTCTTGTCTATGGGTTTGCATCTGTTTGACCTCAGTCCACATTTTTTTGAGGAGATGGTGAACCTACTTGAATGTTTATCATCCGGCAAACCCAAGATGACATCTGTGCTTCTGCATCCATCTTTAAATGAGAAGCTGTGACCACGGCTGTCAGGAGATCCATGTCCAAATCAGTTACCAAGGAACTAAATCCAGCAGCTCTTATTCAGTTCTTAGCTTGGCAAAACCCCAATGAAGATAAGGAGAATTTTAACTGATTGAGGATGTCAGGTTCCAATAATGAGCATGGCTGTAGTTCCTGAAATGTGTGTGCATGAATTTGCTCAAGAGTATATTGCAGAGGTGTTTCTGACATTTGGCAACATTAATATTTAAGCCTTCCTGTGTTATTTTTGCTAAAGGAATTAGAAATTAGCATGCCATGATCATAATAGAGGAGCTGAAAATAAAGAACCAGATTGTGCCCTCAGTCCACATGCCCAATTCCCATGGATGTCATTGGAAATTGTGTGCACATGCCTCTGAGGGAAGAATTTGGCCCAGCACACCTCTTTCTGTGATGTGCATGCTACGCTCGCTGCTGCCAGCAAGAGTGCAGGCCTGAATTGTTTAGAGCCCAAGCCACCTGCTGTGTTTTTCTTGCTGTATTTTTCCTTCCTTTTTCATAGAGATTGAAACTGTAATTCTTCCAGTGGCTACAGCTGATGTCTTTGCAGACAAGTCCTGCACCCCTCTGTTAGCAGAAGGGCAGTGAATTGCCTGCAAGGTGTGTCTCTGACAGCCCAGCCTATCGGAGTCTGTACCAACAGGCTCCGCCTGGTTCTGGTGGGATCACAGAGGTGTCACTGGGGCTGCCCTGGGGCAAGGACGTGGGCTCCATGGCCTCTTGCTATTCATTGCAATTCAGTCTATGATAAATCCTTGCATCTTTTCTGCCCTTGAGCCAAGACCTGGTGGACTTGGCATGTGTTAAATGTTATCCTAATGAAGGATGCTTTTCTGAGCCAAGGTTTTTAGCTGTAATGTTGGGGTTTTTTTACTCTACAAGGCTTCTGAAGAATGGTTAGTTACATCACATTTATAATGATTATTAAATTTTTTTTTTAAAAAAAGAAAGGTTCTGATTTAAGAATTACTCAAAAGATAGGGATAGGGATGGTTCACTGAAAAATAGTTGACTTTTTACTTTCCTCCTCCAAAATATTCAGAAGTAAACCAGTCCTAAAAATGGCTTGATTCATCAACAGCAGAGTACTCTCATGTAGCAAGCTCTAAAAAAGGTGTCAGCTGTGACAAGACTATATCCACTATACATATGCTTTAAAAGTGAGTGGTAGCAGACATTTTGAAACACCATATTGTGATACAGCAAATTACACAAATACAAGTCTTCATCATTCAAGCAAGGCATCTAACTCAAAGCTTGATGAGGTTTGAATAAGTGCTTTCCCATTGACTTTGTTGATGTCTGTGCTGCTCCAGGTACTTGGAAGGGCAACTTCCAAGCAGTGTCCCTCCAGGTCACTGCTGTGAACTGCAGAGAGATGTGCTGGCCCACAGTCTTACTCCCTTTGCTGCCTCCAACTGCTAAATTTCAGTAAGAGAAACACACCAAATAGTTTTGTAATAATATTTACCCATGAAAGTAGTGGGTTTATTGTAATTGCCACAGGGATCAGATGCCACTGAATGTAGAAGGGGAGTACTTATGGGAAGACGTGGTGTGTTACGTATCTTGCTTTGAATGTAATCCACCCTGTGAAAACTTTTGGAAGGAGTCTTCCATGTGCTGGATGTTCATAGCTGATTGGTTTTTCCTATACTTTCACTTTGAGACAGTGGATTTTCAGAAGAATGGACATGCAGTATACAGCTCTTCCCAAATGAAGAACATGTATGCTTCAATCTCTACCCCAACAAAGATACAGCCTGCCACTAGGCATTTCTGAAAGTTTAGGATTTCAGGCACACAAAAACTCACCGGAAAAAAATACCCAACTTTCTTGCTCCACAGTTGAGTCATGCAATCAGTGAAACCAAAGACAAAAAGCACTGGCAGCAGATTTATGCATCTACTGGCATAGCGAGAGAGAAGAATTAATGCTGAAAGTAGCGAAAAGAAAACCATTACACAGGATTCTGTACACTGTACTTTAGGAATCAGAGTTGATAAGAGGCTTTCAGAGCTCTGGGACAGCATTTCTGGCATCATTATTAAACATTCTGTATGAAATAGTTATGGCAGACTGGGAAAGAGTGGGTCAGGGGTTGCAAATCTTGCTGTCAGTTCTAAGGCCTTGCTCCTGCTCCCAGTGAAGGGAAGGGGACATCTCCTGAGGCACATCGGAGAAAATATATGAGTTGACACTTTAAAAATTAAGCCTCCTGGAACTGCTGTGTCGATTATTATCCCAGAGACAGCTTAAGTGATTTGCCTACAGTCATGCAGTGAATTGGGGTTGAGCCAGGAATAGAAGATAGGGCTCCCAGCTTCTATTCTTTTTCTTTTACCAACGAGGCACATCCTCAGATGTACAATGTAATCCACACGGGGACAAAAATCCAAAATCAAAGATTTATCTCACTTCCTAGCACAGCCGTAGACAGCTCTGCAGCACACAGAGGCAAATCTTGCTGCCCCGGTTAAGCAGCATAACCCACTGATTCCAAAGGAGCTGCTCACCTGATGAATTTTGTCTTCACAATACCAAATAACTTAACTCCCTACAACATCAATGCCCATCATGAGAAGAGGAGACTGAGTGGTAGCCCAAATTATGTGCCTGGAATTAGAGCCTTAAGCAATTTTAGCTAAATCTATTATATAAAATTACAGTTGTGTGTTACTAATGCTTCACTCATTAACGTGCAAAAGCAAATAACTTTGCTGGACCTCTCGGTATCACCTGGCCTATGAAGGAAGGAGAGGTTAAATACAGAACAGACCATACTTGTAAGAAGATTAATACATACAACAGGGATAGTAGCAGGCTTCTGCTGGGTCTAATCTGGCATCTGACCGGGACAGAGAGAGAGAAGGAAACTCTAAGCCTGTTAAAGTACTGGATTATTGATGACAGAGGATTCACAGCTGATAGGGGATCTGGAAAGAGCAGGTAGTAGGGATGAAATGCAGGGCAGAGCACATAGCAAAAAGCAGGGAGAAGATACTGTATTTTACAGGGAAAGTCTAACAAGTGTGAAAGACTGCTTAGAGGGTAGGACAGTAAAGACATGAGCTTTCCAAGACTATAGAGTTGGGATAAGCAAGAAAAGAAGATATATCCCAAATACATCCTAGCTCCCTCTCTAACATTGTATCTTACACACCAACGAAAAAGTCACATCAAACTACTGTCCAGGGATTTGAACTTGGACAAATAAATGATCCGAGAAGATGTGCTGGGTAAAAAGACTTCCAAGACCTCCATGACTTGCTCTGCGCAGACAAACACGGGATGGAGAATAACAATGTAAATCACTGATAATTATTGAAAATCTGTCTAAGACTTCCGTGTAGATAATGTTATCTTGAGTAACAGGCAGCTGAAGTGAGCTGGGGAGTGCAGGCCCTCTGCAGCACAGCTGGCTAATCACAATAACCCTTGACAGATATTTTTTAATGACTGATCATTTGAAGGAATATAGCTTTGTAAAGTTCTGGAGCAATGTTTAACAGGGACATTTGGGAGTAGCTTTCTTCTTTTTGTTTGCTTGCTTGTTTCCAAAGGAGGATGCTTCAGGCACGGAGCAGTGCTCCAAGATATCAGGGAAACATTTATTAGGCCTTTCCTATTACACCTGACAGGCTGGGAAGAGTTATTAATAAAACTCATCTACTGTGCTTCTAAGAATTAAAATCAATGCACTTACAGTGTTTCTGCCCTGGTACAGAGTTTGCTGAAGCCAGCACTACCACTGCTTCTTACCTCTGCAATTACTTCTTGTACCTTCTCTGTCTGTCTCCTAGGTCCTGGCCAGTTCTGCCTGAGCTGACGTGTCTGCTCCAGGTGGCTGCTATTTTAGCTAAGTTTTTCCTCTTCATTTGGGGTGTGACAGGGACAACTTGCCTGTAGCAATGTGTTAAGAGATCATACTACAGTCTGCATAATGATTAAGTTACAGTAAAATTACAGACTGTCTAGAAGAAAATGAGGAATCCAACTCTGAATATTGCAGAATGCATTATCTCATAGATTTATTTATTTTAATATTGCCTGTTTAAAATTCTGTGGGACTCCCTGAGCTGTCTATAGGCACTAGTTTAAATCAGAAAGAAAAAAAATGTATGTTGAGTTATATTTGGACTTAGAATTTGCAAAATGAGATAGGATTTTGATACACTTAGTTTTGTTGAAACAGTAGATACTACTAATAGTTGATATATCAAACTAAGTTAAAGAAACTAAAATCCAAATGGCGTGAAAACCTGATTTCCATTTCCGTGACAACTTTGTCAATGTACAACCTGTCACTGATTTCCCTACAGGATTGTATTGGCCATGTAGGTACTACAATTTAAGAGCAACTCATTTTCTTTTATCTTAAATCAATTTCTAATCAACTTAGCCCAGCAGAAATAAACTAGGTTTAAGTGTTTAAGTGTTTATTGAACACCCACATTTCTACTCATTTGGCTATACTGATTTAAATTGAGACCTTTAGTTAAACTATCCTAAAGATCCAGGGCAAAGGCAACACAAAGTAAATAACGTCAATAACAACAAAATCAAAATTCTCTCTTGACTTTTGATGGATAGGCATGTGCAAGTTCATTCAGGTGCACACAGTAATGTTGTCTTCTTGTTGGTTAGAAAAAATCTGATGACATTTGCTGAGCATCTGCACTGAGCACTTAATTGCTCTGGTTAGTCAATATCTGTTGCCCATCACCTAACAAGGTTCCTTTACAAAAGGAACTTTTCTTCCATACTTCTAACAAATGAAAAAGTATCACTCTTGTCTTTGTACTAGAAAAGTGCAGGTGCGGAGAGCCACCCCTGACCTGGCTCTACCCTCCTGGTCTCACGCTGCCTTGCAGGGTTGAGGGAGCAAGACAGAACTAATGCAACCTGCACAGTTAGGAAATGGCTCAGTGCCTGCACTCAGTCCATGTCCCTCTTATTCAGATATCCAGACACCACCTCTGAGTGCCAGAAGGGCTCAGAAGGTCCACAGCACCCCGGGAGTCACCACGTTCCTGGTGCCAGGAAAACGTGCAAACATGGGCTGGAATGCCCAGGGTTCACTCACAGCAGTTTGGCTGCCTATTCCTACAAATATTGATTCCCTGTCACCAGCAACAGGAATACTGGGAAAGGCTAAATCAAATCTTTATCATTTTCCCAGTCCTCAAGACAGCAGACAAGAAATGTTAGTCAGGACAGCAGGAATTGAATCAAGTATGTAAGAATTTCGATGGATATAACCAAAATACAGAGTTTCAAGCTTCAGTCATGTTGCAAAGGATACAATTTTACCTGGGAACTGCTCATTAAAAGGCACTGAGCCATCCCTACAATTTTCTCCTGATCAAGTGACGGAAATACCTACAAAATGGAAAAAAGCCTTCCAGCCCTGAGAGAAAGATGGGAACCAGGATGCCAAGCTGTCTAGCCCCAGTTTGCTTGGTCAGTGCCGAGTTTGGGTGGCATTTTGTAGGTACCAGGGAGGTCAGCTTATACCTTCGACTGTAACTGTGCCCACACATCCTTGGGGAACTTTGAAATAGCAGAGATAATGTCAGCCCAGTTACCATATGCTTTCAGTCTGCCCAGGCAATGATTGTATAATAATCCCTAACAGAAAACTGAAGATGAGATTTCAAGTGGCTGCCAGAAAACAGTTTTTCACTTGGAGTGGCAACTCTGAATAAGGAAGCATCTGGCACATTTGATCAGACAAAGAAAATTAGGTCACTCAGAAAAATATTTGATGCTCTTCCTGAGGAACATAATACTAAAAATGCATCTATCTAGAACGGCTGCATTCTCCTCTTCAGCACTGTTTCTCATACTGTGATGTGTTGCATTGTTCTGAGTAATGGCACTATATTTAGTATCTGTTAAATAGTAGAATAAAGATTATATAACTGATCGTTTTCCCTCTGCTAGTAATAGGAGTTTAAAATCAAAGAGGGTTTTGTTGGCCATAGGTTTTAAAAAAAATTAAAGGCAGGACAACTGCTTTTATGCAATTGACTGCTGGATTTTTTCTATGAGGTTTTTTTAAAAAGTCATGTTGAATGAAAAGGCAAATGATCTTTTTAAAAATATTTTTCTTCTCTTGGTTTTAAGCACATCCCATTTCTTATCATTCCTGGACAGTCAGTGGAGTGACACTTCACCAAAAAGATCTCAGAGATGGAGGAGTACACTGCTAAATGCCCCTTGTCAGGGAGAGGAGGGGATGAGGATTGCAGGGAGGGTAATGGCAGGAGCTGAGCCTCGCAGGAGGGACAGAGTTAAGGTATGATCCTTTGCAAGGTGAGGACTAGTATTTCTGCTGACTATTCTTGCCTGGAAGCCACACACCCTCCCTATCCCAGTGAAATACCTTCTTCAAGGGGTTCAGAATGGTTGGGGAAATAAATACAAAACAACATGGATATAAGGAGTGCTGAGGTCTTTGATTACTTCAGTGAAGGGAAGAGCCAGAAGCTGAAAAGTCCAAGCAATTGCATTCATAATATGAAGACATGCAGTGGGAGAGGGGCTCAGGCTATTGCTTAATCCTGGGGCCTGGGTTATGTTTTGCAGCAGCCAGCAGTTCCAGGGAACAGCCCAAGCATTTCAGACAGCTGGCTAGAAGTGAGCTGGTGCTGAATCTAACACTATTAATAACACCTGGGTGGCATGGCTTGTCACCGCTCTTGGAGATTAGGGAAAAACAGGAGTCCCCAAGACAAGCTTTGGCTAGCTGGAGAGTCGGCCTCGTTTGTGGCTTACAGTCTAATTGCTCATGGAAAAAACACACATCTCCAGCATTCTTGCTCCATTTACTTAATTTCCAAGAATCTATCCTCAAAGGAAGTTTTAAAGGCAAAAGTCTAGTTAATTAATGTAGATTTTTCCAGCTTCCTAAAACCAGGAATGGAAGCAGTGACCACAGAGTTTTCAGACCCTACAAACTCAAATCTGATTTAATACATAAAGACATGGTTGTTCCTGCATTAATCCTTCCAGATGGTAAATGAATCAGCTTGTGGTATTTTCATTTGATTGTAAAGATGTCAGGTAACCAAAAAGGAGTTCCACGCTGCCATCTCAGTCTAATTTGTGGTAGTGTGGTACCGTGACTGCTTTAGATGCATCAAATCTATGATTCTTCAAATACTGTCTAAAAATCTAAAGTATTTATATGATATGCATAAAATCTGGTCTTGATTTTCAAAATATTTTAAACACAGACATGAATGTGTCCTAACTTCCTGGCATATTTAGTCTTACAAATTTTATCAGCAGATGAAAGAAAGTTTAATATGGTAAAAAGCTTGCCCCAGGTGAAGTGGCATGTTAATTCAGAGGCGGAATTAGGCTTCAGGAGGTTTCTGCCACTTAATCATAAGCTCAGTTCATTGGTCCTGCCTCTTTACAGATTCTCTCATTCAGTCTTTAGTTTTTACAAGGGTTTAACTGCCCTCATAAATCATAAATGCAAAAGTTTTGAGAGGCTTATTTAATTCAACAGCCTCAGAATGGAGTTTTAGCCTGAAGAAGTGCTTTTGAGAATATACAAATTCAAAGCATCTGGTGTAAAAGGTGGCTGAACAAATGGGATGGTCTCAGTTTCCCAGCATCTATCCCATCCTCCCCAGCCTGGAGGAGCTCCTTTTCCCCCCGCTTCTTCAGGTTAACCACTACTTTTTCAATTCAGGTGAGTTATTTCACTCTTTTGATTGTAAAATTGCATAAATGGGTAAACATTTACTTGCTTTAGTCTGTTATAGGGTCAGGTCCAGTCCACACCAGAGAGGGATTGTCAGGGTGGGTATGTCAGTATACAAACTTTTGATACAAAGTCTATTGACAAAACCATATTTTTGCCCCGGGAACTGTAGATTGAGCAGGAGTTGGGTCTGCTGGCTCATGGGTCAGGTGCAAAGGGTTACAGAGAATGGGGTGACATAAGACAGGTGACCTGTCACTAGTGGGGTTCCACAGGGCTCCATCTTACACCCCCTGCTCTTCAACATCTTCATAAATGACTTGGGCGCAGGACTGGGAGGGATACTAAGTAAGCCTGCCTGTGATACTAAATTGGGTGGAGCAGCTGACTCCCTCCAAGGCAGAGAGGCCCTGCAGAGATATCTCCACAAATTAGAGGGCTGGGCAATCACCAGCCACATGAAATTTAACAATGACAAGTGAAGGATCCTGCTCCTGGGACGGGGCAACCCTGGATGTACAGCCAGACTGGGGGACAAGAGGCTGGAGAGCAGCCCCGTGGAAAGACCCCTGGGGGTCCTGGTCAATGACAAGCTGAACGGGAGTCAGCAGTGCCCTGGCAGCCAGGAGGGCCACCCATGTCCTGGGGGGCATCAGGCACAGCATCGCCAGCCAGGCAAGGGAGGGGATTGTCCCACTCTGCTCTGCACTGGGGCTGCCTCACCTCGAGTGCTGGGGGCAGTTCTGTGTGCCACAATATGAAAAAGACGTAAAGCTATTGGAGACAGCCCAAAGGAGAGCTGCAAAGATGGTGAAGGGCCTTGAGGGGAAGCCACATGAGGAGTGGCTGAGGTCACTTGGCTTGCTCAGCCTGGAGGAGACTGAGGGGAGACCTCATCAGGGTGTACAGGGCCAAGCACTGATCTCTCTGGTGATCAGTGGCAGAACATGAGGGAACAGCATGAAGCTGTGTCAGGGGAGGTTTGGATTGGATATTAGAAAAAGGTTTTTCACCCAGGGGGTGGTCAGGCACTGGAACAGGCTCCCTGGGGAGTGGTCACAGCACCAAGCCTGACAGAGTTCAAAAGCGTTTGGACAATGCTCTCAGGCACATGGTGTGAGTCTTGGGGATGGTTCTGTGCAGGACCAGGAGTTGGACACTGATGACCCTTGTGGGTTCCTTCCAACTCAGGATGTTCTATAATTCTGTGAGTGCTCCCATTTCTACTCGAGGGCTGTGAAAGGAGGGCACTGAGCCCCTCAGAGGAGTGCAGGATGGATCTCCCATTCAGGAAGTAAGTATTCATGATTTTTATTGCTATTTGTATTTTATCACAAGGCTGTGCCTAACCAGGAATTTATACTAATAGCCGTTACTGTTGCAAGCTTTGGACAGAATCCTTTTATTTTGCAGCAAATCCAAGAGAATACATCACCGAAAGAAAATGTATTTTATTCCTGATTCAGTGTTGCATAGAAATGTTTCACTTCTTGCCTCTATTGACCAGAAACCCGCCAAAAAAACAAGTTCAGGGAGAAGATGTCAGCTAATCCCAAAGTCTGTGCTAAGAACACGACGGCAACTCACAGAGAGTTCAACAGAATCTAAATGTCTTGCTGGTTTGGTACAAGATTATGCTCCAAGCAGATAAGCCCCTGCATTTTAACTTGGGAGCTCAAAAGGGATAAATAACATTTCTGGAGCCAGCCAGCCAACAAATGGAATTTCTTAGCACAATGTAATCTTGCTATGGGGGCTTTCTCGGGCATGTGTTTCCCATCGGGTGTTGTTACACTGCTGTGTGTGTAGGGCTTATCTCCAAGCAAAGGTGGTAATGCTCAGCCATTGATACCCCATGACTTATTGAAGTTGTAAGATGGATGAGGAAGGATAAGGTTAGGCATTTGATTCATAGCTGATACTTTTAAAATAAGTTCAAGGATGTGACATCACTATTTGTCATAAGTGTTCTTGTTGTGGTAGGGTGTGTACGTGGCAGGAGGGGAGAGGAGCTGTCATCATGTAGATAAGCCAGAGAACTCTAAATCATTAGCAATGAATAATTCACTGCACTGAAGAAAATAACAGATGAAGTCAGGCAATGGAATAGAGCTAGTTCACTTACATCTCTTTCTGTGTCTCTGATGAAAGGTTTTTAACCCTGATTATACCCTGTCTTAACTGTGAGATTTGCTTTCTGTAGGGATGCTCAGCTCCAGGCAAGATAGAAGGATGTTCCCAAATCCAGTAACTGGGTCAAATCTAATTATTATAGATAATTTTCACATTTCATTTATGGTAAAGGGAAATGTGTCTCAAGGTAGGTGAATCCAGTTCGGTTTGCAAAGGCAGACTAAAATAGCTTCTAAACAGAAAGAAAAAGGTCTTTCTGCTAGACCCAATTACTGAAATGAGAAGACAATATTAAAACCTTCATTCCAAACCAATTTCAGCAATAAAATTAATCAAAGCTGGGGCAGACAGTAAACCCCCCTGAATTTCCAGTCTCCAAAACCTGGAGTTCCCCTCTTGTCTGAAATGCTGAAAAGTCAACATGCATCACAGCTGAAGATAAAATGGGACTTCCCTAATTTTTTGTGCAGGACAATAATACAGGATTTTTTCTTACAAATTTAACCATCTGTCCCACCTGGATGTAGCCTTCAGTTAGGACGAGATTAAAACACTGACAAGGAGTAATTTTTACACGTAATCTGGTGTATTACAAGTAATCAAAGCATTTCAATATGTCCTATTTTGAAATAAGAGTAAATATAGTAGTACTGAAATTGAGCTTCCTGAATTGTCAAGGGAAAAATAAATTAGTTGTCATCTCTAAACAGATTTGATAAAGTAATACAACCCTAGAGGACATTATTGGTTTTGTTAAATCAGCATTTCTGTTTGGAAAAGAGTTGTGCTGTATATTACAAGTTCTATATACCACCCCAAGTTGGAGGTGAGATGACTGTTCATCAATGTCTCTTTTGCCCTGTCTCTTCATTGTCTTAAATGCAGCCCATCCAGATGTGAAAATACTATAGAAACTTTCAATGAAGAAAATAGACTCAAACAGTGGGTTTGTTACAGTAGGAAGTTTATTTCTGTATGGAATTGGTTTCTTTAAGTGACTTTACTAGAGTATATGTTTGTTCCCTCTCCATCTCCTTTTTCTCTCTCTTCAGCTAAACAATAAATTTAAAACCCCCCATAAAAATGTACACAGCTGTAATGACTGGGAATTTTATAACATTTTTAGCACTCAATATGATCAAGCAGCTTTACAGAACATATCCTGTGCTCTTGAATACGCAAAATGCAACACATATTCATGAATATTCCTAGATTTACTATGCTGTATATTCTGTATTTCTGGAAAATGACGTGGATCTGGGATATTAGATGTGGAATTGGTTTATGCACAAAGTGTCTGTGTAGGTATTTGGGCCCAGGTGCTTGGTGAGAGCTGGCTCAATCGATATGTCTGTATTTTTTACTGTAAGGTATTTGTTCCCTAGCATGCAGCTGTGATGGAAGTCTTCAAAAGTCAAGTGCTGTAATTCATAATAGAGTCTTTTTGAAAAGAAAGGAAAAGAAGGGGAAAAAAGGGAAAGGAAAGCAAGGCAAGGCAAGACAGTGGAGATAAACATCACATATTGTTCCATAAGTGAGGTATTGAGCTCCTGAAAAATCAAAGAATTTGAGGGAAAAGTTTTTGGTTCTGTTTTGTTGATGTTACAAAGAAGGCTGACTCTGGAAGTATATTTCTTTACTTTTACCTAAAATTCCAAGGATGTTCAGATGCTCTACTTCAGCTTTGGTCCAATTTTAATACCTCAGACTAATTTGTGCCTCCTGACTTCCTTCTGTCTTTAGAAATGAGTGGAAAGGCAGCTGGGCATGCTGTCATGCCAGGAGTTCAGAAGGTATCAGCTCTTTCATTAATTACTTCTTTGCTCTCTCCCTGCTTTATGTTAAAAACAGCCTAGTTGAGTATGTAGAAGTTGTGTCGGCTTCAGTGCAAACGCACTTATGGGACCCTTTAAACTGTCAGGTTACATCACGTAAACTGAAGGGATCATATTCAAACAATTGTAAAACTATTTTCTTGCCCGAAAGAGCACACCATGATGCCATTTAGCTGGAACCTGAAGCTATGGGTATCCTGCTGTGGTATCATGTGCAGCGAGCGCATGTGATTGTTCTCCTGAGGCATTTGTTACATGCATCTTGTTAACCCTAGTTCAGTCAAAATAACTGCCTTCACTGCTGCTTGACCTATTTTAGCATAATTTAGCCCCGAATGTGGTGCATTTCAGTTGCAGGAAGTTATTCTGCTGGCATTAATACCATGGGAACTTAAAATGGAACCATGAGAGTTTGAAAATATCAATCTTATTAACTCAACAGTTTGGTTTCAGTAATTTATGCATCTTTCAGAACTGACCTAATACTTAAATGTACATAAAAGAGCAAGCAGTAATCAATCCCAGACTTCTTGTAACAAACCAGGCTTTTCCCAGATTTCAGAATGGAGCATATTTAAGAGTTTTCTAAGCCTTGTTAATAGCTGCATCTACAGGACTTGTGAAAGTGCTAAAAGTGCAAGGAGGATTTACTGCCATTTCTGCAACAGCAGGAATAGAGTTAGATTTATTTAAGAGTTGAGTGCTAAGGGCAAGATCCAAATCACTTCCCTACTGTCTGTGTTGAGCCTGAGGCACCATTCAGGCATCTGTTCAGAAAGCCCCCAGATCCCAGCAGACACTCCTGGCTGGCCTAGGACCTCTCTGGGCACCTGCTGCTGTGACCTGGCTCTGTTGCTTGTGTAGCACATCCCCTGGTACCCCAAGGGGGTCCAGCTGGTACCCAAGGCCACAGCACATTCACAAAGTTCAGCTTTAAGAGCTGTAGCAGTGAGGGACACACCTGCCTAAACATCCAAAAAAAGTCCCAGGTAACGAATTTCCAGAAAAAAGTTTGAATCCACCAACTCCAGTACATGGGCTTACCACCACGCTAAAGGGAAAACAGAGCAAACACAGTAGGAAAGTGCTGTGCTGGGTGACTCTTGTGTAAGGGCTACTATACTAAGAAGGAGCAGAAAGAAGGTCCCAGACACACTCTCAAGAATGTTTCTGATTTTTCCTAGTAACTGTTGTATGAAAAAAGCATGAAGGGTGCAAAGAGCAAGAAACTCAGCTGAGAGCCATAACCAATTGCACCTCCCCAGCTCCTAGAAGATGCACAATGATGGAGAGCAGCTGTGCCTGCAAAGCCCAGTCCCTGGTTACCTGTTCAGCTCACCCCACCAGCCCCTCAGACTGGAAAAGGCATAAAGTGCCAGGTTTTGCATGAGCACAAACATCACAGTCCTGCTCAGAGGCACGTGGCAGACCAGGCAGATCAGTGCCTTTCAGGTACGAGGGGACTGCATAGTCCGGGTTCTGCAAGGCGAAGGTGGCGGCTTATCAGTCAAGGATCAGGCCCCTGAGCTATAGAGGAGGGGTCTCTAGATCATCATTAGTGTCTCAGCAATTCTGTCTTTAATGAAGAAGGTTTCTGGAGAGCCTTAATGCCTCAGTTACTCTTCACACTGCCACAGTCGAGTGCCTCACTACCAGATTGGTAACAGTACCTCTCCTGGGGCCAGGCAACTATTGCTGAGACATCACAAAATCTCAGCCTGACAGTTAAAGCACAGATGTGCATCACACACTAAAATCTGGTTGAGGAATGTGCTTTTTAACTAATAAAACTGCTGTGTGCTTAAGGTTAGACACATGCTTATAGATGTTGCTGAAATGGGGTCAAAGAATATAGCTCTCAGTCTTTGCTTCAGGAATTGTTGTACAGTAAGTTATTGTGACCTAAATATTGTGGCCTCTGCTGACACCTCATGTGATAAGGCAAAATCCATTTCAGAAATTTTAAGGGTGACATATTCAGTGGTGAGGAGAGACAGGAGACAGAGTTAGCCAATACTGGGACTACTCCTTCCTTCCCTTGGTCTTAAATTAGCATGACATAATTTAAAGTTTGGGCTTGCAGCCTTTTAGTGAGGCGTGTAAATTCTGGATTTCACCTGTAGTCTCCTGTGTGAGCTGTTTGACTGACAGAAATGCCTACAACACATATTTTCAGGTGCAGCAGAGGACTCGTGGTCCCAAATGCACATCCTCAGATATGAAGGTCCAGCCCAGGTTCAGAGGAGGGAGAAGGAGCCAGAGCAGTGCCCAGAAAATCACAGAGCAGAAGGGCTCTGCAGGAACTTTACACGAAGTGGAACTTCACTTCACTTGTCAGCCTGCTCTGAGTGACTCACTGAAGGTGCTGAACAGACTAACGAGTGGGAGGAGGAAACAGGGCGGGGGAAAAGGAAGAAAGGGAGACAGGCAGTAAAATGAAACTAGGAACACTGATATATGAAAAAAAAAAAAAAAAGAACAGAGGCTGTTTTTTAGAAAGTTGCACTACTTCTTCCACTAGTCCTTTTCCAACTCTAATGTGAATGGCATAGAATCCAACATCTCCAAGATTTGAGGAAGAAAAAAGAAGTATGAATAACCGAAGTGAGATGATATCACTTTTAACCTAATACTTACGATGAAACTCCAGGGGTTTGATTTATTCAGCTGTCACTTACTGTTCATCCCAAGTGTAACAGAGGACATGTTGGAATTGCAACCTTTACTTAGGGTTTGTTAGCATGGTTCAATTTTTTACTGGCCTTCTGGGACTTATTTTTCATCTTTAGGCAGCTACCATTGCTAAGAGGAAAAGAGGTTTTTTTTTTTTTTTTTTTTTTTTTTTTTTTTGCTAGCTCCTAGTGCAAGGTGGTTATTAAGAAAATGGGAATTTGAGCTTGCGGGGATGTGTGCTAGGATGTCCCCTGACCTGTGATGGGAGATACTGCAGTGCTGGTTTTTGTTAGAGGATCAGAGCTATAGGGCAGAAGTGACTCCTGTGGGCACCTCTCCTTTGAAGGTACTGCAAAAAAAGCCAGTAATGCCTAACACCAAACCAGAATTTTACTGTTATTGAAGACAGGGTATTTTGCTTAGAGAACTGTGATTAGCACAGGGACACACGATGTCTCTAAAGACCAAAAGTCATGTTTATTACTTTTCCTGGAGAGGCTCCCTGTATCCTAACCTGGCTGTGTTCCCCTCATCCTTCCCCCACCCCCTCCTACTTTCAGTCTCACCTGGGTCTCCTGAGAGCTGTTTCTCATCAGAGCCTCTGAGTTTCCCAAACTCTGCATTGGTGGTGTGATGTACACAAACAAAGATTTATTCGAGATAATTGTCTTCATTCAAGAAGTAATTTGAGATTTATATCCTGATGTCCATAAATGAAAGGCCACAAAGTCTATGGTCTGAACACTGTACCCCTGCCCACGCGGTGCCCCCGGGTGAACCTGGGGGTTGCTGTCTCCAGTGAGACTCCCGCCAGGCAGTCAGTATCATGAAGTGGCTTTTCCATCCAAAGAAGGGCTGATGTGAAGGTACATCAAAGAAAACAATGAATGCCTCCTGCTCTGACCTACATATTTCATTCTGAGAGACTCAACTACATCTGCTAGAGCACTTGGAACAACTCTTATCTTTCAGAAATGAAAAGTCATTTCTCCAGAGAACAGCATGGGGTGGGGCGGGGGGGACCCTGTAGTGGCTTGCTAGGGTGCAGAGCATTTAAACTCTGCTGTATTGATTGTAGTTTATGATTGAATGTAATCATTACTGTGTCTATATTTTTCTGTTTCAATGAAACCATCAGGCAGTGAGTCATGCTGTGCATGTAACCCCGAGGAAAGTGCAAAGAGGCTGCTGAGGAGTAGCAGTACAAAAATACCATTGGCATCTTTTCCCTAGGAGAGCAGGGCTCTGGACAATTTCCACAGTCTATTGCTGTTTTTCTTTTACATGCATTTGCTGCTAAAATGTGTAATAGAATTGAGGACACGGTTGTGAGTAAAGAGTCTTCTCGCACATGCTGTTCCATAATTAAAGAACAGCTATAATAAAAATCCTACTTCTACTTTTTTTTTTTTGCATTAACGAGCTAAAATTCTTATAGGCATTAAAAGGGCATATGCTTTTCTTCTAATTTAGAGATTAAAAAAATCTCACAGCAGATCAAGAGGAAGGCTGCAGTTTGAACTTTTTAGTGAAAGAAGATGCAGTGTCGTTAGCAACAAAACAATTTTAATTAGCCCAGTCCTGGATTTGTGGTAGCACATGCCAAAAGGATAGTAATTTGGAAGAATGGGAGATACTATCCTCTTGGTTGAGTACAGAGGGTTCAACTCCATGAGAAATGAGCACCCTTCAAAATATTTTAATTGCAGTTTTTAATTACCTGGATTTTATACAACATTTATGTTGTTGGGTTTGGTTTGGTTTTTTTCCACTGAAGATACTAAAATTCAATTTGGGAATTCTCTCCTCTTCCCTAGAATTCGGCTTCTTTCAGTCCCATTTGTGGATAGAGCATATTTTTATTAAGCTAAAGAGAAGAAAGTCATCCTTATTAGCAATGCCTCATTGCATTAGAAATCAGGGTCTGTGGCTATCAACCTGTGGAGACACAGTGGGAAGACATGATTGCAGTTTGATTCAGCTGTGCCAGGCACTGAGTAAAGATTATGCACTCAGACAGGCACCCTGTCTCAGAGCACAAGTGAAGAACGCCATCCTAACTGCACAGAGTGTGGTCGTGCCAGTGTGTGAGCTATGGCAGCAGAGCCTTTCTTTAGTGGTTTGAAATGTCAGCGCTGTTGAGTTAAAAAACACAGGATTTTTAAGGGATTTTCCCACAAACCTCATGTCTGGGACATGATACATGCCAAAAGCACCCCAGCAGTTGCGTGCTGCAGCACAGTGGCTTGCCTTCTGCCCCAGCAGACCCTGGAAGGATTTTAAAGAGAAATGCTAATTGCAACACAGGGTAACTGCATGCCGGAGCTGGCTAACATATAAGTCCCAATTTCTCATCCCCCCTCTTGCCAGCTTATATCTGATGTGGTTAATGGAAGGCAGCTGCAGAGCTACTGTAATGGTGCCCTGCAGTGCTGTTTCTGGGCCTCCCACCCCACAACTTCCCAGTTGAGGGGATGCGTTAGAATCATAGAATCACAGAACCATGTGGGTTGGAAGGAAACTTACAGATTATTTAGTGACAACCCACCTGCCATGGGCAGGGACACCTTCCACTAGACCAGGTTGCTCAAAGCCCCATCTGAACTGGCCTTGAACACTTCCAGGGATGGGGCACCCACAGCTTCTCTGGGCAACTTGTTCCAGTGTCTCACCATCCTCACAGTAAAAAATGTCTTCCTACTATCCAGTCTAAACCCACCCTCTTTCAGTTTAAAGCCGTTCTCCCTCGTCCTATCACTATATGCCTTTGTACAAAGCCCTTCTCCATCTCTCTTGCAGGCCCATTTAGGTGCTGGAAGGTGTATAAGGTCTCCCTGCACCCTTCTCTTCTCCAGGCTAAACTGCTCCAACTCTCTCAGCCTTTTCTTCATAGGGCTCCAGCCCTCTGATCATCTTTGTGGCCCTCCTCTGGACTCACTCCAAGACATACACCTCCCTCTTATGCTGGGGACCCCAGAGCTAAGAAGCAGAGGATGAAATTTGTGCACGTGTTCATGGCCATGGTGCCAAACCCTCACACTTCCCTCCCGCACTGCCCTGCTAAATGACACTCTCGATGGCAGGAGAGGAGGCACCACTGGAGAGCACCTGCCTGCTGAGGTGTCTGGTGCACTGGGCCCCACGAGCCAGCATGTCTGTTCTGCCCCTCTGCGTGGTGGCCCTGGCCACTGCCACCCCTCGTGGGTGTCCAGCCCCCGCCACGGCCCTGCCTGACACCCAGCACCCAGCACAGCGCTGCAAGGGGGCTGCACCACAGGGCTGCGGGGAATGCAGGAGGGGCAGGAGTCACGCCAAGGCATCCCAGGCTTCAACTTTGTAGCCAAGTCAGGGTTTAATTTATTCTTTTTCGAAGAAAAGAGAAAAGAATCTCTAGTCCTAGGGGCATCTTCAGGACGAGCAGGCACTCAGGAGCCCCTGCAGGTTGACACAACCTCTTTAAATATTTAATTTCTCTTGAGGTGTGATATGTTTTTCTGTCTCCTGGGAGACTATTAATTTGTGCCTTTTTTTTTCCTGAGGGACCCTTTACTCTTCTGGCTTTTAAGTCCAGTTTTGGTATCCTGTCACATATTGGTGTGTACTCTGAGGGGATCTCGTCAATTGGAGGCGAAATGGACTCTGCAAGTCTAGCACTGCTAGTGTTTTGCATGATTTGCTTTGATGGGGGTCTTCTCCATGTTATTGAGAAGGATGCACTCAGACAACCTAAGCAGGGATTGGGTTTTCACTCTCTTTATTTCTTCAGGGCAGTGAAAGGTAACGTTTTGGCACAATGTGTGGTTAAATCAGATTATATGAATTGGAAACCTAGGTAAACACGAGGAAATTTTTTAGAAAATCACTAGATGAGAAGGAGGCCCTTCAAAAGAAGGATCTCTTTCTTAATATCTGTGAAAAAAACATAGCTAGTCACTGACAGCTGAGCAAAAGACTTTGACCCAGTGGTTTTGCAGAAAAAGGGGCTGGCTTTTCGATAGCAACATCTTCCTAGGTTGTTGAATCCTATGTTGCATGGAAACAGCATGAAACAGAAACACAGGGGCAGAAATCAGAGAAGTTGCTTAAAAATGAATGGAGAAACGTTTCTTGTTTCTTTATGCTGGGTCAAAAGTACATTTCACATCTGTCACATGTGCCCCTGACCCCAGGGGTGGCCCAGGCAAACTCCCACTGCCACCACCTTCCTCTCCCTGTCCAGGCTGGCAGTCAGAAACCTTGTTCTTCTGCCAGTACACAGAGCACATTTGAGCTACTTGTCATTGCGATGGCAGAAACCCCAGAATGTCAGCATAAAAGTATTTTTTTTCTCTGTAGAATTGTATTTTAAAGAGATTTCTGAAACTTACTGGGAAAATACTTCCACCTTGAAGAAACAAATGGATGGTGGTGGTAGTCTGCATACTTACACAGACAGCTGTTATCTATTTTATTAGTCAGTGCTTGGATCTTGGAATCAAAATCTGAAATTCATCAACATTGGCAACACCCTACAGTGTTTTCACAAGAAATGAATACTTCTGACCATAAGCAGAAGCAACTTTGATATTGGCATTAAGTTTCTGTTCAGAATTATTTATTTGGGGGGAGATTTCACAAAACTCCTTCCTTTGTTAAATAGCAATGTAACATATCAAAACACAGGCACTTGGATCTAATTAACAATAGCAAGATTTTTCTTCATGAAGAAAACAGAGAACCACTTTGGCCCACACTGTGCTTCCTGCAGATGGGTTAGTTGTTAGGAAATAATTTCTAGCATCTTCTTCTCCTTGCATTTTTATTTTGTGTACTGTTTTCTCGCAAAGGCACCATACTGGGGTAGTCTTCAAGCCTTTACAAAATACAGGCAAGTGCTCCTTTTTATCCTGAAGTTACATACTAAATTATGATGAGGAGCTATTTCATTTTCCACTCATTTGTCTCAGAGAAATAAACATTAAAAAATCAGAAGTAATTAATAATCTCCAGACAATGTTACGCTTAATATGAGGGAAAATATTTTCCATCTATGTTACTGCCACACAGCCCTCCTAAAGAGCACTTGGTGAGTAACTCTGATACTAAACTAAAGCCTAACCTTCAGGAAATCTGAGATGATCAGGAAAATATTCTGGAAAGTATAGTCATGCACCCCAGAATATTAATTTTTCTACTAGAATAACAAAATACATCCAAAGCTGGGATTTTCCAGCTATGCATCATTGGCATGTGTCTGGATTTGTGGGCATACATGCGTGTAGCCTTTTGGTTCCACTTTAATGCTGAATTTCCTGATGGATAGATAGACAATGACTACTCCTATCTCCAGGTGCTTTGATACATGTGCTACAGAGATATTTCAGTAAGTTAGCAGAGGTTAATTTTCAAACGCCTCACACAAACTGTGAGTTTTTGCAAGTCTACTCAGCATCCTCAGCTGTGAGAAGAGTGGTTGAAAATTGAACTAGCTGCATGGACAAATCTCCAATGAGGCTGGGAGCATGTCCTTCTAAAAACACTTTCCTGGGTCAAAACAAGGCAGTTGGGTCTGGCACCGCTGTGCACCAGCACACTGGAAGCATGTCAGGGATCTGCTGAACTCCCTCTTCCCACTCTCAGAAGTTCTCTGTCGAGAGAGAAGTCAATGGCCCCTGTTGCATCTCTTCTCTGTGACTGAAGCCAAGTGCCAAATATTGCTGCCCTACAGCTGGCCACTACCTCCTTATCTGCTCCTGGGGTGTCAGCTCTCTGAGCAGATGCCTTTTTGCCCTTATATCTGTGACATGACATTTTCTGCAGGATTGGTGGTTTTTTTATTTAAATGTTCCTCTAAAATGCATATTCATTTCTCTTACCTTATGAAAGAAAGGCTTGGTCCCTCTTTTTTATCATTTAGAAAGAATAAATTAGCTTCTTAGCCGATAGTAGACAAGATATACTTCATATTCCAGAGGCAATCTGACTACAAGGCCTGAGCTGAGCAAGAGTAATTCAATTGACTCTACTCAAGCTGCACTAATTTACACCAACTATAAATTAATCTTTTCTTGCGAAATATGTCTAGGAGTGACCTTGCTGTATCCAACTGACTCAATTAATTCTGGGCAGCATCTCACCCTCAAAATAATGTAGAAGTCCTTTTTAGGAAATTAGCCAAAACTTCGCATTTTCACCTTTGAAAGATAAGTCAAAGGGCAGCACTGGAAGAAAGATGAGGGCAGAATTAGGCCAATGTCTTACATAATCCACACACTAACTACATTTATCTATGATATAGATGATGAAGATATAGTATTTTTCACAGTATTATTCTTTCTTCCCCTTGCTTGTTTCTGCCTTTTCACAGTATTTTTTATTCTCTTGTTCCTGCACAAAAGCCTACTCTGTACACTTTATTAATTTGAAATACCACAGAAGATGAAAGATCCATATGGCTGCATGAAGCCTGTGAATCTGTAAGAGAGATCTTTGCAACTTCTTAAGCCACCCATGTATTGCTTATTTGTGCAGGGTCACAGCTGTTGACAGGACAGCCAACGTTACTGCAGGGAGACATCACACTGGAGGACCAGGGTGCTGTTCTACCCAGGCAAGGGAAGGCAAAAATGAGCACAGACAGTTTTCTATAAGGGGCACTCGATTTCACCCAGTGAAGTGGGGCTCAGGCCAACCAAACTTGGCCATGCCATGCTGCCTGCAGTTTCTTTGCTGCCACCATACAAATCCATATTCATCGGATCATTCAAACTGAACACTGTTGTGCTATTTGGGACTGCAATGGCAAAGGTCCCAGTCAGCATGAAGCTTCCTGGTCTTCCTATGCCAACATGATTCTATGATTCTATTCTATGATTCTTTGACTAACTGTCCCTTATTCGACGAAAAGTTAAACCAATATTCCCCATCCGCCCCTTCTACCTGGCAAATGCAATCAGAGCTCTTTACTTAAAGTAAATAACTGAATACATTTGCCTTAAGCTACCCTTAGCACCTTTTTAATCAGGGAAAGAAAGCACTTACAGCAATTAAAGCAAAAGTCAATGTGTAAAAATCAGCTTATAAATTAGTTTCTCTGCACTGTCAATTATTTCAAAAACATTTTTGACTGCTTAAATTAATCCCAATTTGAATTCAAGATGCACATCGCCACAGAATGAAATTCAGGACATCATTTTTTACTCATCACTACTGAGCTTTACAGTCACATCTTTTCTCTTTACTTTTTTTCTGCTTCTCTTGAGTCATCGCTAATGGAAGTTCTAAATATAGGTATGACTAACAATGCAAACTTTAGAAACTGTATGTAAACTACCACAAGAAAAACAGATCAGAGAGTTATGCTCACCAGAAATTCAAACAACTGTTGCCAACCACTACATGCAAGTAATGATTACTGCATTTTTCTCATTAGAAAGGCAGCTGTCATATAGCTTACGGTTTGGACAGAAAGAAATAAGTTAGCATATTGCTTAAGAGCTGTCTGCTAAATCCTTGCTCTATTTTGCCAAAAATACACTAGAACATAAAATCCTTCATTCTGCAGAATAATAAATGTCATGTTTCCATTTCCCGGTGTCTTGTCAGATTGTTTAAGATAATCAGGATCAAATAAGACAAACACAATGAACTCCGGACCTCAGACTTCAGAGCAGTGGTTTTGACAGAGCTAAAGACAAGTGACAAACCAAGCAAAGACTAAATGCTTGGTACTGTTGCTTAGCCCATTACAAGGATACAGTTTTTATCTTTTAGTCACAGTTTTTGACAAGAAGCTACCAATACAACCTGAGACCTCCACCCTCAGACAGTAACACTCAAAGACTGTGGCAGATATATGGTCAGGACCAAACGTCATTATTTTGCAAGCCCAAATGGAGGCATCTCAATCAGATGGGAAACCAAGCATCCCTGAAGATGTTTTATGCTGGAGGACCCAAATAAAGCACCAGGGGATCAACCACCAGTTGATATTTACTACTACTACTACTACTACTACTACTACTACTACTACTACTACTACTACTACTACTACCACCACTACTACTACTACCACTACTACTACCACCACCAATGATGACATTGATGGGATAATGTAAAAGGAAGTTCACCACTGAGGTCCTTTTCCCCAGTCATTCTTTGCCTCTAATTCCCCCATGTTCAGGTCCATTTTCCCCAGTATCTGACAGTCCAGATTATCTGAGTATTTGTTGACAACAACTGGTACGTGAGTTACCTATGGCGAAGACCATTCCTGCACAATTGCAATACATAGTTGGGCAGAAAGAATCAGGGCTGATTATTTCTAGCATGTGGATAATTAACTATTCTGTGTTATTAGATGCAATATATTACCACCAAATTGGTTCACAGAATCACAGAATCACCAGGGTGGAAGAGACCTTCAAGATCATCGAGTCCAACCCATGCCCCAACACCTCAACTAAACTAAACCATGGCACCGAGCGCCACATCCAATCTCTTTTTAAACACATCCAGGGATGGTGATTCCACTACCTCCCTGGGTAGACCATTCCAATATTTTATCACTCTTTCTGTAAAAAACTTTTTCCTAATATCCAACCTATGTTTTCCTTGGCGCAGCTTAAGGCTGTGTCCTCTTTTTCTGTCAGTTGTTGCCTGGGAAAGGAGATCAACCCCCACCTTACTACAACCACCTTTCAGGACGTTGCAGAGAGTGAAAAGGTCACCGCTGAGTCTCCTCTTCTCCGGGCTAAACAACCCCAGTTCCCTCAGTCGTTCCTCATAGGGCTTGTGTTCCAAGCCCTTCACCAGCCTTGTTTCCCTCCTCGGGACACGCTCAAGTGTCTCAACATCCTTCCTGAACTGAGCGGCCCAGAACTGGACACAGTACTCAAGGTGTGGCCTCACCAGTGCCAAGTACAAGGGAAGAATGACATCCCTGGTCCTGCTGGCCACACTATGAAGAAGTAAAAACTAATGTGAAGATAGCTTGACCAACCTCTAACCATGCTGGTGCCAGATTTGGTGAATTCAGTAATGCCGAATTTAAGAGTTCTACCATCTTGTATGGACTTTCACTGGAGTCTTCTGTTCTGTCTTATTGTCAGCATATTCAGCACTGAATTATCTGAACCCATAAGGCTAGCTTTGAAGAAATCTGTCAGTTTGAGATGAGATACTCACTGAGATTTTCAAAAGAGCTTATGTGTTTTTTTACCTTGGCGTTTATAAAACTGCCACATTGATGAGAACGATTCCCCAAGTTTTGCTATACCATATGGTCCATGTGCTGTTAGGAGGCCATCTACTCTGTTTCCTTGTTAGTCATTCAACTACATATTGCGTCCATCTGCAACTCTCATATGTAGTTTCACTGTAATTGCCCTTTTCATAGTGCATTTCATTCTGCTTCGTGCTGGCTTGTGATAATGTTCTTTCCAAGACGTGCTTCACCAAACACTTTTTGGAAAGGTGCAGTAGTGCCGTGCTGAATGGCAGGGTCGATGCAGGCATGGAGTGCAGCTCTAAAGCAGAGGAAGAAGGTTACGGGTGCTCATCTCGGGGATGAAGAGAGAAATTGCTTTTCTTGCTCTCCTTCCCCTCAATCCTCAGCAAAGCATTTCAGCTGTTCCAGAAATACAGAGTCTCCTCAGCTAGCTGGGCTTGCACTGCTCTTTCACTCCCCGCACTTTGCCACACTTCAGAAGGTCTTGTCCCAGCTTGGTGTGTCCTGAGGAGTCTTTAAGAAAACCTTCCTCAGCCACTACCTCATGGTATCTTCAAGACCCCTGGAAGCAGCCGTAAGAGTGGTATTTGTGAGAGGCTGGAACTGTGAACAGATCCTGTAGCCAGATAATTCTGTGCTGTGATCACACCAGAGGCTCCAACCTGGGCAGGAGCAGCCAGTGTGAAGGTCGTACACTGCACTCTGGTGTCAGCAGAGTGAGCAGGAGGCACCTTTCGCTCTGCCAGTGCTCGACAAATCCTCCAGCATAGTACTGGCTTTGGGGATAATTCAAGGCTGACACAATTTGTATTCCCTTAAAGACCTCATTACACACATTGCTCATTTAACCTTTAAAAAGGATGGAAGAAAGTATGCCAATGGATTCTGGCTGATAAATATCTAAATTAAGTAAATTTAATTAAAAACTGTTGTAAATGTCATCTAATCTGTGGATGCTGCGAAAATTATGGTTGTAGCTTTGAACCAGTTTCAAAATGTATAAGGATCTCCTTATGCAATTTTCTACAGAATATTCTTTTCTTCTTGGTTTCAGAAGAACAGTCAAATTGACTTATATTTTATTGCTCAGTAAAAATATTGAACTCAAAACTTGGAGAACTTTCTTGCATCTTGTTACTGCCAGGTGATGCTGGCTGGAACAGTGGTTTCTTTCTAAAGCCATTAAGTGTTATTTTGCCAGATAAAAGATGGGGGAGGGAAGAAAGATATGTGCTAAGTTGCATCTAGGGAATCCTACTTCTCAGTACACAGGAAATAAAAAGATCAATGCATTTTTTTTCAGCTTCTATTCTGGCCACGTTGTGCTGTTTGGGTGAAAACACCCTCAGCCCCTCTGTTACTTTAGTGCACACCAGTGACAGCTACTCAGTGGGGAGCACAGTTTGATGAATTTAGCAAAATCTTGTTGGCTGACCTTTCCGTGCTGGAGACATGATTTCATTTCTGTTGTCTGAAAATGAGCACCAACAAGACAAGTTATTTCCATGTCTCAGCTGGAATATCATAGTCCTAATGTGTTTCCAAGTATTTCTTTATCTGTATAATGCTATGACTTTCAAGTCTATCTAAGAATAATAACATTCTTTTCCTTTCTACTTTTTTCATGTACTAGCAAAAAGTTAGATTGTTTTGATTTTTTTTTCCAGTCACTCTGTATGATGCAAATATCATTCCAAAAACCCCCCTGCTTCTTGGAACAGTGAGGTAGGAAAGCTCCCAGAGATGTATTTGCAAACCAATGCTGAGGCACATACAGAAACTGGTTCAAGACCTAGTTCACTAATAGGATCCACAATATGTAGGATCCCAGACAGACAAACTGAGTGGAGTACTGGCCATCCAAATTCAGTATTTTATTCCAGTCACCTTCCGACATTGCTGCCAAGTTGGTTCTTCTGGTTTAATCATTCTTCTGATGACATAAAAATTTAAAAGCCTGATCCTACTGTAAAGGGCTTGGGTTTTCTTTTTGGTTTGTTCTTCATAAAGGCAAAGGGGATCATTCAACAGATCATTTGTGCAGAGGGTGACCTGGCAAAGCGACACTGGTACAGCTGAATTGGTGGGCCTCAGGGGTGACCAGCAGCCAGGAAAGGAATAACAAGCAGCTACAGCAGGGCAGAACAGGTAACTCACACCAGCAATAGGAACAGCTGATCCGACTGTGCTTTTAAACTCACTGTCCTCTGTGGAGGTGTCAAACCCAACCACCTGTTTTCCTAAGACCTACATTGAAGTAAGACAAGCATCTCTGAGAGTATTCCAAGAGCCAGTAAGTGTCTAGGAGCCCTTGGTGCTTTTGCTAATATTCCCCTGCAATTGCACCCTCCAGTGGAGTGGCTTATGAATTCAAAAGAAATGCGAAAAAGTGTAAAAAATGCTCAGAAAATTCAAAATATTCAAATCACTGTTCACTAGGTCACAGGTCAACCTCTACCACAGTTTGAAAGATACTTTCATCTCATTTAATAATTCATCTTTTGAAGAGTTTTTAAACCATTCTCTGCTTCCAGAGAACAGATTTGGCTCTAAGGAACATTTATGTTTTTATTGCTTATTGTTCAGATAGTACAAGGCAATGTACCAATTCTGGTCCCAGTGAAGTCAGTGACACATGTAAAACTGAAGCAATGTAAGAAATTCAATATAAGGTGAAATAATACAGCTAATACACGTATGGATGTATAAAAACTTGTGGTTTGGGTTAATCCTGTTTTGGGACAAGGAGAGAGAACAAGGACAGTGTGCCTCTTTTGAAGTTCAGATCTCAGGTCTTTATGAGTATGCTTATTTCAGAGAGAATTCCTTTCTGCCTTTTATTCCTGGTATCTCCTATGCAGGGAAGAGCAATCTGTTTTTCCAGTTTTAGCTGAGGATTACTATAGCAGGTACAATATGGAAAAGAAAGGTCTAAGTTAGATTGATTTCTATTTGCAACGTATTTTTCAGCTTTGCCTACGGCTTACTCTTGAGACCTTATTTCTTTATTTCATACTCTATTACCTTTCACATCCCCCAGCCAAAAATAGCCTTTACCTAGAAAAAAATCCTGCTAGCAGTTCTAGATCTAGATGGTATCTACATCCCAGCTGACTTCAGGATCTCCTCAGACCACGTTTTTCTCTATTCCTCTTGCTAACACTGCCTTTCCTACCATTTCCCACACTTTGAGCTTTCCTTGGGAGTGTTATGACCTTGCATGTGGCCCTTCTGTCCACAGATGTGCTTTTGCCCAGACCCTTTGCCTCAGGAGGACATTTCCAGGCACATGCTCCTTCCTGTCAGGTGCCATGCCGGGGTTTGGCACCGGCAAGCTTTCCAATGCACCGGCAGCAAAAGACGGGAAGGGTTCCCGCATGGAATTCCAGCAGCAAAGTTCCTTCCAGTACTTCACATTTGGAAAACCCAGTGATGAAAGCCTTGAACTGTGCAAAACCTGTGATTTTATACTGGAGTGGGGGAGAGCATTGAGGGTGGGGGGCGGGACATAGGCGGGGCCTTGGCATATAAGGGGAAAAGGGGCAGGGAATCAACGGGCCAGCCAGGGAAACAGAACTGGGATACATGTGCATGGTAGAGCAAAGCATCCTGGGAGGCCTCACCCTAACCTAGGGGGATATCTCAGGGTCTGTCCCTTTAGGGGACTTTCTCACATCCTGATTGGGACATTCACTGGCTCCCATGCTTCCAAAGCTGGGATGTGGTTTCCAGTGGTCTACAAGGCACAGCTGAGAGCAGGTCTCAGTGACAAGACCAAGTAGATCTTGCTCAGCTGGTGGGGCAAGCGCAGTAGGATCCAACCGCTCTGCATCCTCCTCTGCCAGCTCAGCCCTCCTCTGGCTGATGCTGCATGGGGGAAGAGAGGAGGAAAGGACTGGACATCAGCCAGGGAGCCAAATCTGCCCCATGTTTGCTGGCATCTTCACGTGCTTCCCAGACAGGCACCCAGGAAATCCCAGTGCTGTGAGTACAACTCAATTCCTTCTTCAAAACCTGATTCCATGGAAGAGTTCCATAGAAACTGGTGGGCCAGTTTAGGAGAATAAGCTCTGTCCATGTTAGCGATAGCTTTTAACACTGAGCTGTAGCAAGGTCAAATTTGAATGTGTGTAACCCCAACTCTTCCTGTCCAAATTTCCACAGAGACTCTCTGGCATTTAACAGAGCAGAACATCCAAGTGAATTAGACTAAAAATCACCATTCTTTAACATTAATTTGCACGTATTTTCTTGCTGCCTTCTCCCTCTTTGAAAAAAAAAACCCCAAACCCGAAGACAACTATTTCCCCTCCTTAACATTCACACAAAGTCACTGAGCTGATTCCTTTGCTTGCACAGCCAGCAACAGAAGTGGCAGGCGATCCTCACATTCTCCTGCTTGCAAGATGCCTATCGTATTGCACCCTTATAGCCCATGTGCTTTTCCACTGAGCTGGACACCCAGCATTGTCACTCCTAAAATATTTGTGAGTGCTACAGGATTTTCTAGGGAAGGATTTCTTGAGGCGAGATTTAGTCAAATTTAATCCAAGTCACTCGGCACAGCTCCATTTGTTAAGAACAACTCCTGCGCTTGAGAAGAGCCCGTCACTGTGTTTTGCCTCACAATGCTGCAGAACACAATAACAACAACATTAAACTCAATACCCTGAAGGGGCAGCTGTAGTCAAGGGTCACATTTTCCTTCATTCCAATTAACCTACTTGTCATATTGGATGGTAGATGCACTCTGCAAACTGCCCTCAAGTGTTTCTCATGCTCTTTTAGCAATAGAAAGTGGGGAGATATAAAATAGTTCATGCTTTGCTGTTTGACTTGTCCTTGGTATTTTATTTTATTGGGAAACCCAAAGAAATTAATACTGTTGCAAAGATTTTAAGTGTCTGAAAGCACAAACGGGCTTCTGACTTGTGCAGTACATCCAGAACACCAGTGCTGGTGACACCAGTCCTGGGGAAAAGAGGGACCCGACCCTGTGGTTCCTGTCCAGATTTTGCCCAACCCATCTGCTCCCATGACAAATAAAAGAGCTGTGGTGGATGCCAGGTACCCACCAAGGCCATTCTATATCTTCCTCTCCTCAGCTGAACATGGGAGAAAAAAAATAATAAAAGGCTTGTGATCAATAAGGACAGGGAGGGATCACTCACTAATTACTTTTAAAGGCAAAACAGACTCAACTTGGGGAAAAATTAATTTATTACCAATTAAATAAGAATAGGATAATGAGAAATAAAACCAAATCTTAAAAACATCTACCCCCCCGCCCCATCTTCTTCCTGGACTTGACTTAATACAGAATTCTCTGCCTCCTTCCCATCAGTGGAATGGGGAGAAGAGGTTACAGTCAGTACATCACACATCGTCTCTGATGCTCCTTTTTCCTCATGGGGAGGACTCCTCACACTTTTCCCCTTCTCCAGCATGAGGTCCCTCCCACGGGAGACAGTCCTCCATGACTTTTTCCAACCTCAGTCCTTCCCACAGGCTGCAGTTCTTCACAAACTGCTCCAGTGTGGCTCCTTTCCACAGCGTGCGGTCCTTCAGGAACACACTGCTCCAGTGGGGTCACAAGCCACAGAATCATTAAGGCTGCAAGGCTGTTCAACTGTGAACCCAGCACCACCAGAATCACCCCTAAACCATATCCCCAAGTGCCACATCCTGACACCTCTTGAGCGCTTCTAGAAATGGCGACTCCACCACTTCTCTGAGCAATTTCTTCTGATGCCTAACCACTCTTTCAGTGAGTTTTTTTTTCTAATTTCTAGTCTGAACCTCCTTTGCCTCAACTTAAGGCCATTTCCTCTTATCCTTCCACCTGAAACACGGCAGAAGAGACTGACCACCACCTCACTACAACCTCCTTTCAGGTAGTTTTAGAGAGCAATGAAGTCCCCTCTGAGCCTCCTCTCCTCCAGACTAAACAAGCGCAGTTCCCTCAGCTGCTCCTCACAAGACATGTTTTCTAGACCCTTCACCAGCTCTGCCATCCTTCTCCGGACATGCTCCAGCATCTCAATGTCTGTCTGGAAGTGAGGGGCCCAAAACTGGACACAGGAGGCCTCACCAGTGCTGTGTACAGCAGGACAATCCCTGCCCTGGTCCTGCTGGCCACACTATTGCTGATACAGGCCAGGATGCCATTGGCCTTCTTGGCCACATGGGCACACTCTGGCTCATGTTCAGCCACTGTCAACCAGCACCCTGGACTGGGGCACGGTGTTTCTTCAAGGTTCTCCGGGGTTATTTCTAGGTGGGCAGGAAAGGCAATGTACCAGTTTGTATGAAGCACATCTGAAAGTGTGGAGAGCACCGTTCTAGAGAGTGTATTTGCAGCTACCCTGTTTCTTCCAAGTTTGTATTTAATTTCCAAATCTTGTGCTTGTGTTGGAAAAAAATATTCTCTACATTCTAGACTTGTTTTTGCATGGTAACCAGTAATAACCTGTACCCATTTTCAGCTAATGTATCCCATAAATACAGGCAGGAATTGTTTTGTGCCCCTGTTTCTCCCTGCTAAGTTGAATGTATTGCTTTTGGGGAAGAGTTCTATCCACTTGTCAGAAGCACCTCATTCACCACTTTATTTCACATGCATAATGAAGCACTCCTGAACTATGCAAGGGTCCTATCAAGCCAAAAGAGAGAAGTAGATGTTTGTGGAGACCAGAAATCTCGCCTTTCTTGGCACCCCAGTGGCTTATAAGCTGCGTCCTCACCAAATCACCACCTTCAGCACTGCAAAGCTGCGCTCCAGCCTGCACCAAGAGTTCAGCCACAGCTTGTCCCTGAGGAGTCCAGCTTGGCTCTCACTGATACCTCAGAGCAGCCAATGCTGCCATTGATGCCTTTTGTTATATTGGATTGTTTTTGACAGTGTGCTGTAGGTTCACTGGACATCTCTATGAAGATTAGTGATTTAGGAGATTAAATTACAAATAAACTTCAGCTCTCCAGTTTTCAATGCATGTTTGTGTCTCATCTTCATCTGGTTACAACAAGTATTACAACAGGAACAGTGAGCTTATTTGAGTTCCCCATATGCCTTGCTGTGTTGATTTCTCTCCTGCTTGTTTTTATGTGGAGTTTGGCACTTTTAACATTTCCATACTACGGTTTTATTGTTAACTTTTCCTGCTTGAGTTAATTGAAAGCTATAAAGCACCTGAAATGCCTCAGAGGCTTCCACTGTCAATAGTGAGATGAACTTTTCTCACATCTTCAATTTCCTCAGAACCCTTTGTTTGCAGATACAGGATAAAATGCAGCTGGAACTTTGCTTGTTTTTTCCCCTTTGTTTCCAGATGGTTTTGAGGTCAGGCAAAGATATTAACTGCTCCAGTAATCTATAAAATGAAAAAATAGCTCAACAAAATATTTTATACTATGAGACACTGGGATGTCTCTCTGAAACCAATCTCTGTGCTACAGCAAGGAGATGCACTGATATTTCCAGATGGAAGGGGCATAGCTTTTCACAGCTGTGAAACGTTCTTCTCCTTGCTGGCACTGCCAGAAGTGGGAGCTCTGCAGGCCTGGATGACAGCAGCCTGCCATACCTTTTCTTTTTGCTTTTGCCCAAGCTGCAGTTGGACTCTCCTCCTTGCTTCCTGCTAGCATTCCGCTTTCACTGCATCCCTGATCATCACCTGTTCTTCTCTGCTCTAGGTATTCTTGACCTTAAATCATAATGTCCAGCAAGTTTTGTTTTGTCTTGACTGTAGCCCAAGCCCGAAACATCCTTTTACTGAGCAAATTAGCAACTAATAAACAAAAGGATATTGGGATCGTCCCATCTTCAGCCTAAAGATGGCTGATGAGACCTACTAAGCAGTGCAGACCACTAGGCAGCCATGAGGACAGGAGCTGCTGGGACACCCATCTGCATGCATCTCCTTCCTAGGTGGCTTGCAGATGACTTTGTGTTACACTGGGGCAGCAGCAGCAGTCTGCTCTCCACAGCCACGTTCTCCTGTCCTTTGGCTGGGTGTGAGCAGAATGACTGCCCTGTACCTCTCATGGTGTGAGACAGAGGGGCTGCCACATGGAGTCCTGTAATGAATCACCCGCTGGCTGAAAAGACTGCACACCTTTTCATTGGAACAAAGAAGGTGTTTAGTAGTCCTGCAAGGTCACCAGGGAAAGCAAGGAGCTCTACTTTGTCATAGAACCATCGAATCACAGAATGGTTTGGGTTGGAAGGTACTTTAAAGACCACCGAATTCCAGCCTTCCTCTTATGGGCAGGGACACCTTCCACTAGACCAGGTTGCTCGAAGCCCCATCCAGCCTGGACTTGTCACTGATTTGTTTTTCTCCTGGATCTTCACCTGGAGCTCTGGGGCTCAGCTTACCTTGAATGTAAGAGCTGTACAAAGATACCCTGATTTAGCAAAGAACATGCTGGATTTTCAGAATACTGCACTGAACTCTGGTCTAACAATCATCCAGCGTGACAGGGCTCCTTAGATGGGAAACTTCCAAAAGAGGCTCAGAGTGAGGGTTTAAACTGAAAGCACTTTAGCCTCAAAGAACTGGAATTTCAAAAGACTGAATTACTGTATGATAATAGCAAACATCTTCCTCTTAGGCAGAAATCTGGGAGCAATCAGGATGGATCTGGCATGCCAGTTGTTTCTGCGGAGCACGGTGGTGTTGCTGTCTCCTTGTAAGCAGGATGAGGGAAAAGGCAGAAGAAAGGCTCACGTGAAGTGGGGATCCCAGCAGTTGGATGTCAGCCTGCTGTTCAGCCCCAGTCCACTGCCACAGGGAAAATCCTCACAGCTGGTGGCCTAGACATGGATGAGTAGACTCCTTATCTGACTTGCCTCTTGGATCCATACAGTTTATCTTAACCCTTGGTACTCAGCTCTGCTTCCTAAGGAAGCGTTAAGTTGCCTGAGTTTGCATGAGCACAGGATCCTGTGAGCTCCCAACAGAATCCCAACATCTCTTTCATTACAGGGACATAATCGAGGAGGCAAAGTGGGGCACCCATGCTGATAATTTATTTTTATCATCACTTCCCCAGTTTTTTCTCCCTGGCAGAACTGTCTTGAGCATCTAGTTATTCTCTGACAGTGAGAGTGATAATAGGAGGATTTTTTTTTTTAAAGTGTGGTGTTATTCAAGATCAGAAGACTTCACATCATAAAATATCATTAAAGTGTGAATTCAAGATTGGAAAAGATGAGGCCTTTACAAGACTAATGCAATTAATTCTGCTCATTAACTACAGACTCAAAATACATACACAGAGGCTGATCTCACATCTGCTATGGGAGAGTTAGGTCTGAAAAATTATTCTTTTCCAGTGGATTTCCCAGTGATAAGGTGGCATGGAAAGTTCCCTCCCTGTATTACATACCAGGGAACACAAAGTCATTGCAGGAGGAATGCTGTATGCTCTAAATCTTTTGGTGTGCAGTAACTTCTTGTCAAAGTAAGAAGCTTAAAGAAATTAATGTCCAATACGAAATAATTTCAGTAATTGAAATGTGTTAGATTGAAAGTGGGTTTCTTTGCTTTTTTTTTTTTTTTTAAATGTAATCCTTCTCACTCTGCAATCCGCCTCAGCACTTGAATTCTGGAAGGCCTCACTTCTTTACAGTTTACCAGAGCTAATTCCAACCTCAGTCCTTCTTGCTTTCTTTTCACAGAGGAATTCGCACAGTAGGATATTTTCAATATAACGGAACTTTGATGTAAAAAAGCAATTTATTTTTCCAGCAGCTCTCAGTATTCCCTTTGCTATAGCTGAAGGTATAGCAATATCACACTCATAATCAGCCTCTTCTTTCCATTTGGTGCAACAAGAAAGCGTATGCTTGTGTTTGCCTGCAATGATTAAATGAGCATGTTTGTGTGTGTGTGAGAGAAAGAAGAGGAGAGGGAAGAAACAAACATCTGTCCTACCAATATAAAGCCTTATTTGCTGGGCCCTGGGGAGCTTTCCTTCTCTCCTTTCCCCTTTGCACAGAGTCACACTGCTTTCCTTATCTCTCCCGTGACTACTTGTATTGTGTTCCCACAACTCCTTGGGAGGCAGCTTCTTGGGACAGGGACTTTGTCCTATAACCCCGAAAGCATAATGTCACCACCATAAACTAGCCATTCTGCAAACAGTCAAAGCAATGAAGCCTGGTTTCCTATGGACTTGACGGGAGGGTGAGAAGGCAAGGGAGGGAAGAGCAAATCAAGAAGCTCTTAGTTCTGCCCTGCAATGGGGAGGGAAGAGATGGGTGGATTTAGAAAAACAAGCTCACAGAAAGATTTCAGAGCTAACTCAGACTACTAGCTAAAGCTAATGATCACCAGAAACTTGATTCAGTGCAGTATATTTGTGGTTCTGCCTTGCTTGCACCAAAAATGCTGCCCTCAGTTTACTTTTTTCATTGTGTGAATGCATCTCTTCAATGCCTGTTTCATAGAGTTTTGTTTCCATCTTATGGTCTTAGTGTCTATTAGAAATACAGCCTTGAGGCAAACTTCCTCACAGTAGTGCCTTACTTTGTTGTATGCTGCAGTACACGTAGTTGGCTCTGACAGCATTAGTTCTGCACTGGTACACTGTCAAACTGGCTGCAAGAAGTATTGTGAAAAAACAAACCATCTGCTAAGTGAAAATAACATCCTGATTTGGGTTTTTATGTGACTATTCAACTCCATTTTAATGTCCTCTTTTCCCACATCTGAGTTCTGAAACCAAAATCTTACTGCAGCACTTGCATTTGACCTGACTTTGCCAATCTGAGTCCAACTGATCACTGCCTAATGTGCTTTTCAGACTCCCTGTCTATCAGCCCTTCTCTGAACTGCTCAAAACTCAAGCAAAGTCATGATGTGACTGGTTTCTTGGGTCATTCTTTAGTCAAAACTGCCTGAGAAAATACATGTTGGCTTGATTTGATAATCTTAGAGATCTTTTCTAACCTAAATAATTTTGTGATTTCACCCTGAGGATATAAACTCAGACAAATGTGAAAGTTTCTCAAGACCCAAGGGCTCTTTTAGTAAACCAAATATTCCTATTTAGCAATGACACTATGAATCAAGGAATTTTGCAGTGAAAGGTGCACAGTGCTTATACTGTATGAACAACTTAAACAGCATCAACAGCTTCAAACTTTTGTCTGATTCAGCCTTTACCCAAAGTATTGAAGCCTAAATGGATCAAGCATAGAAGCATTTAAGCCTGGGGCACTGGGAGTCCATCTCTGAAGGCAGATAGGATACTCTGACATGGCAAAGACCAAGTGATCTGCAGAGTTCTATTTTAAAAAAAAAATTATTAGTAGTATTAGTATTAGTATTATTAGTACTTGGTGTGTGCAAAAATAAATGCAGAAGTATTGCCTGCTAGGGAAAATAGTGTAACAGGTGATTCCATCCTTGCACCCCATGGCTCTCAGGTGTTTGGGGCTGGTTTATAGGTCCTCCAAAGGTAAGAATTGCTCATGAGACCACCACCTCCAAAGAAAGAGGGCCAAGGATTGTTGTTATTTTCAGTCGCTCTTTTCCGTTTAACAGGCAGTGAAGAGACATGATCACCATCCCAGAGTGGCTGATGAGCAACAGGCAGCTGTAAATATAAACAAGTCTTTACATCTTGGCTGTTGAGTTGGGATTAGTGTGGGCAAAGTAATATGCCTGCTACTTTTTCTCTCTGCTCCCAGGAAGGTGCATATTTATGCAATGGGGGTAGTGGAGAATACTTTGCATTTCTCATGTATTCTTTTCTCTGGTCGCTGTAATGTTGCTCATTATTTCTTCTCACTTCACTGGAATTCTCCACTTGGCAGAAATGTAATGAGAAATGTACTCTTGTGAGGGCATTAGATAAGGAAAAAAATTGTTTTCAGAAGGATCTCATAGATGAGATCCTGAATCCATGTTTGCATAGCTTTTAATGTTTTTGCCATATTGTTTATCCTTAGTGAAGTGTAAAACTGAAGCACATCAACGTTGCCTAGGAATCAGTATGAGGCAGCTGAGACAATTTGTTAGTATGCACTTTTTTCTCTTACTGCACTTGTGTGTATTTGTGTATGGAAAATACAGTGAACTTTTCAGAACTGTACAATTATTTAACTGTACTGACACCATGTTTTTCTTTGGAAAGAAGGAAGTGTGTTTCAAACTTATATAAAGACTGTCACCCGTGTCTCTTTTGCTATAATTCATTGTTCATGCTGTTGCACTGACAAAATCATTATATTTTTAAAGTTAACATAATATATAAGAAAAATTATGTATGTCTCTGCATTTCTCTCTCACTTCTCTTTACCTTAGCAAAATACTATTTAACATGTCTCATATCCAAAGTGTTTTTAGAAACCTAAGCAAGACCATTAACTTAAAACTGCTGTTAAAATTTGTGGTTGGTTCATTTCCTTGGCTAAACTCAGGTATGAAATTGGTGTTGCAGCTACAATTACAACTGAACACAGAAATGCATAGCTAAGCCCTATTAAGTTCCCATAAGAATAAAAAAAAAATCTGGAATAAATAAATATTGTAATATTGTTTGAATTTTATGTTCATTTTATTGAATCTCTTCTTGCACAAATGCAGAACTCTGCTTCGGTCTGGTTTTAGTTTTCAGTCCACTGGTTTACTTGGATCAAATACTGATGAAAATCTCTGGGCTAACAATCCCAGACTCACAAAGATCATATTCTGGGCCCTTTAACAGCAGTGGGAATTTTGTCATTTAGCCTCACAGAATCCAAATTTCATGTAGTTTTGCAAAACAGCACCCATTAAATAACTGTGCTGTCTTTCCACATGGTGTCTTGCTTCCTTTCCATCTTCCTCTCTATTAATTGGTCTCAAAATCATGAACGTGCTTCAGAAACCCTACATGACTAAGGCACTTGGTTGCTTCCTCTCAGCCAGAGTTCTGTACCCTGACAGATCATGGAAACATGTTTGCTAGGACCAGGAGACTAGCCCACAAATTTGTGCGTGGACTCCTTAAATTAATTTCCAGCAAAGTGGAAAGTTTAAATGGTGACCAAGGTGGGAAAGTGTTTGTGGCTCCTCGTGCCCCTTTTCAACATGCCAAAGTTCACATGCAATTTCAGCTTGCATGCTCAGGCTTGTTCCTGCAGCAGCATGTCCTTCTGGGAGCATCCTGGCAGGCATGGCAGGGATGGTGCTGGCTGTTAGGTCAGCTGCAGCTGTAAGTCTCACTGATGGATGTTTACACCAGCCACCTTTGGGTGTTGAACTCTGCTGCTGAGACAGGTGCTCCTTTAGACTCTCCGCATGCCCAAAGACAGGAGTTGCACCTACGGTAAAAACTTCTGTGGACCCACAAATAAGGGCCTAAAGGGTAAAACAGTCAGTGCTGAGGCCCACTTCTCCAAATTTAACAATTTTATCTCAGATTAGGCCTGGTCAGTCCTGCGTGCCAAGCATAGATGCTCTTGTGGCTCTATCACTATGAGTGCCCTCCTGGAGTGCCTCTCCCAGTTTGGTTTTATCTGGAAGCTAAGTGTTGCTCTGCCATGAAAACCAGTGTTTTAAGTGGGGACAATTGGGATAGTCTCTCCTGAAGTGCACTCCTGATCTGAACTGAAATACCAGTGTAGCTCATCCAGAGGCTCTGCCAAAAAATGAGTCACAACATCTGCTCTGAGCTGCTCTCTGGAAGTGCACTGGCTAAAGAGTAACATAAGAGAAACTATGCCTAAATGTCACTGGCCCGAGATGGCGTGAGCTGTCCTTCCTCTTTTCCCTTCCTTCCCTGCCCTGGCATCCCCCACATCCCTTAGATCATTCTTCCATTTCAGCTATTTGTAAATGAAGAAACAGTTTTAGTTGTTGTTTTGAAAGGCTTCTCCTGTCATCCATAGTCTATATTTTGTGGTACGTATATCTGGTACCCAGCTTTTCCAAGTTACAGCGATATATTGTAATTAGGATGTATGGTAAAAGTTTGGGAATTAAGTTACATAAAACTCACTTTTAGCTTTTGATTTTTCTGGCAAAGTTAAGATGAGAAATCAAAGTTTCCACTTCCCAATTTAGAAAAAAGGATGATCAAGTAAGAGCTCAGAAAAAGAGTGTCTGAATTATTTTTTTTTTTTCTATGGAAAATTGGAGAAGGAGTTGGGTATTTGGGACACGAATACCAATTCATTGTGTACTGTCCTCATTTTCCCCATGCAAAGTGCAGTTGGGAAGAAAAGCTCTAGTGGGCTCACATGCTAATTTTTCTCATTGCCTCTTTAATTTGCACAGATTTTTCAAATATTGACTAGGCTTTGAACTTGACCTACTTAAGGCACTGGATATGGTTCTCACTTAAACAAACGCCCCTTCAGATCATGTCAGTATTATAAAGGGGCCTTGCAGCTACTGTGAACATTGAGAATATCAGCATCTTAATACTCCTTTATAGTACTAGACATACTGTGAGGGAAGTCAGCTGTTTTTCTCTGCTTCTTATGGCTTTCGTGGCTTTCAGTGTTGTTCCTCAGGACCAGTTTATGCTAGTCGGTACAAAATTGAATTTATTCTGAAGTCTGGACCTGCTGATCACCTCTAAGTTGAATCCCTCAGATCACCCTTCATCTTTAGCTGTTCCCAAAGCGGGAAACTCTTTCTTGAGGCAGGGTCAAAGGCTGAGGAGGCCACAACTCTCCTCTGTGTCCTCTCCTCGCCTGCAGCAGCAAACTCACGACTCATGTTCCTTCTGCAGCTCATCTCTCCTCTCTGCTGCCTGGCATTTGGCCTGCTTTATTTACTCTTCATTGTTCAGGGAGGCATTTTGTGCTTTTCATGCAATCTCCCCAGGTTTCTGATTATGCTCCATGGGCAAAGAAGCAAAATACAATTCAAAGTCGGCCTGGTGAGAAAACTCAAAGGCATCTGCTGACAGAAAGAAAGAAAAATGATACAGTGTTGTGGCTTGCATAGATTTTTGAAATGGAGACTTGTATATATTTTTTATATATAAAATCCTTTTCTTTCTATACGGTTTCACAAGGAATGTTCTTGCTGTCAAGAATATTCTCAGCTCACCTGAGAAGAATGAAATAAATGACCTTTGCAATCTAACAGTTTCAGTCACCCGGAAGAAAAAAAGCATATTTTTTCTGCTCCTGCAAAATCAAAGCTAGGAGAATTTTAATAGTAATAATAATAAAAGTAATATTTTACCTTCTTTGTCTAACCAAGATTTCTGCAATGAAAATAAACAATGTCTAGGAAGCTGGAGTACAAATGGGGCAGGGAGAAGAGGCAGAGCAGAGGGTACTCTGCAAGTGGAGGGGTGCCTTGTGGGCTGGAAGTTTGCAAAGGCAAGGAAACCCAGGAAGCCAAGAAGGGCTGGAGAAGCAGGACCTGTGCATCCACCCCACTGCAGAGGAAAGAGGGAGGTGGCTGTCATACAGCTCTGGCTCTCAGCTGGAGGATGGTGAAGGGTAAAGGAGGGCTGCAGAAGGGCAGATGGACAAATTTAGGTGGGGACTGCGCCACGCTGGTGAGTGACTGGCCAGCAAAAGATAGAGCAGCTCAGCAAGTGAGGGTGGAGCTTGGTATCCCTATCTTCTGTGGCTCCCTAATGCTTGTCCCAGCTGCTCAGCCCCGGCCCTCGCTCCCTGCAGGTCTCTCCCTCCCGAAAGGCTGCAGAGTCTCACGGGTACCCTGCAGGGTAGGTTCCCGCAGTGCCGTGCCAGCGGGTGTCCCGGTGCTGGCAGGGAGGGATGGATGCCCGTGTGCCCCGGGGCAGCGCCACCGCCGGGCTGTCACAGCACGGCCGCCGGCCCCACGCTGCCACAGCTGCCTTGTGCCGAGAGCCTGCAAGCAGCAGCCGAGTGTTGTTTAATTCTTAAACTTATGTGTACTTTAACCAGATTCTTTTATTCAGCCTGATGAAAATATTCTGTTTGATGTTTTCACAGACAGCATCTTAAGGCGTTACTTCGACTTCTTCTCTAGCGCTGCCCTTTCCGAAGTCATTATTACTCATTAGGTATACTGTGCAGAAAGCAAAGTAGGTCACGGATGAAAAGCCCCATCTTAGCGAGAGGCACCGGTATTGCACAAAGCTATTTTCAACTTTCATGAGATAAAAAATGTTTTCTGTAGGATGAAAGCTGTCACTGCCAACTTACAATTGAATGCCAAGTATGTAAAAACTTTCATTTTGGATTCCCAGGCTTTCATATGTTAAATGCATTGTTTTAGAAATTGATTTCAAAGGTAATTCCCGCTGTATAACCCACACTGACTTACACATACCGGTAGGGTGTGTGCTGAGGACAGGTACTCAGCTGGTGTAAATCATTGTCAGCTCCACCAAGACGGGGCCGTTTCACCCCAGGAGGATCTGTCCTCAAGAGCCCCCAAAGGGGGAGCAACAGAGGGGGTCATCTGGGTGGGTACTTGGGGACAGAATGACAACCTGGAGCTTGGGCACTGGAAAAATCCCTCATAGCTCTGCCTATCTGTGCATGGCAGGGATGGGATGACCTCTAAAGCCGAGGTGACAACTTCAATTGCAGCGCCTTAGTGCACATCATTCTGCCATCATTATTGCTTTGCACTGTGACCCATTAGTTAAAACAAAGACTTAATTTTTGTTTGACTACGCCTCCAACTTTTATTTTTTGTGTTGCTTGGAGTTGTCAAATAAATACAAAGTCAGACTTTCTGGAATGATCCTTAATCTCTTTAAATTGTTATGTGTCTCTCTTCTGGCTCTCAATTTAACAAAACATCCAGCAAATTCTTAGTTTCATCCAATTTCTACTAGGACTTAAGTTCTGGAGTTAAGTAGGAATTAGACTGCACTCATAGTATGTCCCTTCATCAACAGAATATGTCTGAAGTACTTTCAACTGCTAGAGAGGTAATTAATAAAATCATACTTTCAAGTTATTACTGCATAGAATAAGTTGACATATATGGCAACAGAAATGTTGCTAAATAAGTTTTGTTGGTGTAATCAACTTGCTCTACTGATTTGAATCTATTGATATTTTCATTAAAAATCTGTTTATTACAGTTGAAATTAAATCTTATTTTTCTCTTTAAAACAAGAATTTCTTAAAACTAAAATGTAAAATATGAAAACGTAAGGGAAAAATATAAATTTATTATAATATATTAGAATAATATAAATTACAATAAAAGTAACAAACTATATGATTGCAGCCATGGTTTTAAAAAAAGACACCCTTCACCTAGGGAAAGTTATTCAGTAAACACTTGGAAATAGGGTTTGCTACAGTCACAAATATTTTTTTAATCATAGGTAACTTCTACTGTAAGTACATATGGAACATTTTCTGCTTTACATTTTTTTCAAGTAGCTCTGCTCAAGAACTAGGTAATTTAAATT